>JAVJIF010026047.1:0-105771 GCA_038442645.1 Agave tequilana | reverse complement strand
CCCCGCTCCTGATCCCTTCAGGTTGAAGGGGAGCGACCTCGGGTGCTTGACAAACTCCTGGCCCTTGATGGCATTGTATCCACAGTGGCTTTCATCCCGTGGTCGTTGGCGATGTTCCGAGCAGGCTTGTTGACAATTTGATCGACTAGCTCGGGTTCTTCTTTCGAGGAACAGGTTGCGCTTTCATTTCTCCATTTCACCCTCTTGCTTGGGAGAGCGGTTAGCAGAACTTCGGGTAGCATCTCAATTTGTATATCTTTTGGGTGCAAGTGAGAATGTCCCTCATCTTGGTGACCTGTGTTCCCTCTAGTGCTTGTAGAAAGAGGGTGCTTTCGCCCACTGATAAATGTGGCGGCAACCACGTCGTCATTGCAGTTATACACCAGAGCCATTTGGCTCTAAAATAACTAACAACTTCTTGAATCTCTCCCTAGGCTTCATCATGACGGTGTAGGAGGTGTTGTTCGTCTACAGCTCCCATCGGATGGTACTATGTTTGCAGAAGGCAAGCTTCATCTCCTCGAAACTCCAGAGAGATTGTCTTGGGAGTGTAAACCAGTCTAGGCAGTACCTTGAGACTGGACGGGAACCCCTACTCAGGAGCAAGCCATCATGAGATGGACCGCCTGTTTGACACGGAGAGGGGTTGGCTGGTGTAACGCTTCCTGGAATCAGATGGAAAAGATTACAGCCGGCTTAATCTTCCGGTTACAAGGGAGGGGAATATTGAATCTTGAATTCCCCCTTTGTTTAGTGCTGGGTTCTTCGTGTGGCGGTGGAGAGTGAATCTTGTTCTCCGTTGACCGGATGACTGTTCGGACCGTCGGGGATCTTCTCTTCGGTCGGTAGAGGGAGTAACTCAGCTCCGTCTACCAAAACTCTAGAGGAGGAGGTAGGCGAAGAGCGGCTAGTACTCAGTAAGCTCGCTGAAGGGTTTTCTCTCTCTCTGTCGTTGATCTCTCCTTTGATTGTCGTCTTTTTTCCTTCTCGTCGTCAATTGTCCTCCCCTCCTTCAATAGTGACGGGACTATTTATAGGGTTTTTAGGGGGTGATCGTGCCCCCTAAAAGTGCTCCACGATGAGGGCCAACTTCCCCGCTATATGGGCGGCGGATGGCGCCATAATCGGGGTAGTTGCAACCGAGACGTGGGTGTCGATCCGACGCGTCTTGATGCTGAGGCGCGGGCTTCGGGCTGACGCGCCTTGATGCTGAGACGCGGGCTTCGGGCTGACGCGCCTTGATGCTGAGACGCGGGCTTCGGGCTGACGCGCCTTGATGCTGAGACGCGGGCTTCGGGCTGACGCGCCTTGATGCTGAGACGCGGGCTATCTCTCGCGTCTTGATGCTGAGACGCGGCTATCTCTCGCGTCTTGATTGTCACATTTAGCCTTGCGCCTGGATCTTGGATCTCTGTGTTTTGGTGGCTTGTCTTGGTGATTTTTAGACAGCCTACAGAACCCCCTCCAAAGTTTTGACATTCCGCAGTTAACTGGGACGGATTTCGAATACTTTGGACTCTAGCTGAGTTCGCCTTCATGACTAGACTGTTGATGCTTCGGGTTTGATCTTATCTGGAATTTCGTGAGTGTACTGTTGAACTCTTTGAAGCTCCCAGAGTTGATCATGTTGAGTGTTTAGATGCACAGTCTAAACCTCTCCGATTGCTTTTAGTCTGTCATTGGCGCGCTTTAAGCCAGGAGTGGTTGGTCGTCTGCTTGCGTCAGTGTACTGTTGAACTGATTTTGCAGAAGCAGGAGGCCAAACGCAGGTTCTTTTTCAAAAAGCAGAGATGGTACTGCTGTAAAGGCGCGATTTCTGTAATCGTGCGTCCTTTGGCACTGGAGACGCGACTGATTTTCAGAAGGTAGACGCGATATTTGGCCAGACTGAAAGGACGCGAATTTCTTAGAGAGACGCGACCTTCCAAATGCATTCATGGAGAGGCTGACGTGGCATGTCCATCGAGGAGGTGCGTTCTTTGGGCGCGAATTCTGTGCCATGTCATGATTACGCCGCCAGCTGGCCTAGGGAACCGGCGAAATTTCGCCTTTTGGCGCGCGGATTTCCTGGTTCATTAAATGAACTGCTCCACGTGTCGACTGCTGACTCGTGGCGGGGTTGCGACGCATGATCTTCTCCGTTCAGAAACGATTTGGTTACACGTGTCAAGCGGCGACTCGCTGCAGCGTCTACCGGGCCACGCGCCGCGTATCTTCGCGAATCCCTGTGCCTATAAAAGGCAACAGTTGGAGAGATGCATCTTCTTCTCCGAACGCACTCGCTGAGAAAAAAAGAATTTCCTTCTCTGTTCATCTTCGAACTTGTTCATCTCTTTGCTTGGATTTCTGAACATCAATGGCACCCAAGACTAAGCCAACTGCATCGTCCTCAAAGGCGACCGTCGCCGAGGCCCAGAGGGGCGGCTCCTCCTCTGCACAGGACGTCGTTCTCCCAGGTCTCCAAGGTAAAGGCCTCTTAGGCGGAAGTTTCGCCATTAAAGAAAGTTCAAAGAACTTTTAAGAACCCTTAACACGTGATTTTCAGATCGTGTTTGATTCCCAGACGCAGTCTTTGGGATGATAACCTAGGCGCGGGTTTGGACCCTCGCGCGCTTGAGTCCTGTGCTTCAGATTCTTCACTTAGAATATTTTCTATTTGTGAAGGGTTCAGACGCGGACTTAGTTTACAGAACGCGGATTTGATCCTTGCGTTCTGTTTCATCAGCTGCTGATTTTGATGAATCTGGCACCCGAGTCCAAGTACTTCGACGTCTGGGGATGTGAAAGGAAGGGGGTTACTCTCCTTAACTTCTGGCGATTATGGTAGTGGAAAGGTTAAGGTGGATAACTCCCTTCTTTTCGCACCCCAGAAGTGACATCAAGGAGAATGTTGTGGAGACGCCGATCCCATAGGTCTGGACGCGGATTTGATAATTCCTGCGTCCAGTGCCTCTTCTGCGTGGATGCGCAGGTCTGGACGCGGATTTAATAATTCCTGCGTCCAGTGTCTCTTCTGCGTTCGGATTATGAACACTTAGCATTTTTTTTTATGCTTTTGATAGAGTATCTAACTAAGTGTCCTTTTCTTTTTGCAGCGCCACGCCCTGCTACTTCATTCGCCAAGAAGTGCCACTTTGGTCATGTAGGTGGTGCTGACCGGGATTTGATTTTTGTATTGCAAAGGACTGTTCCTGTGACTGCTGACAAATCACCGGATCGCAGAGAGAGGCTCTCAAATGTTGACATGAGGACTCTTCGGGTGCTCATGACTGATGCAGCATTTGCAACGGATGCTGGTATCAAACTGGAGAAGCCTGCCTTCTTCTTCGGAGATCGTATCCACGATGGCGGCCATCGCGTATATGACGGGACTTACAAATGGCTCCGCCAGATAAGGGGTGGAAGATTCTTTCTTCCAGACATGGAGAGGATGTTCCCGCTGTCCTACTTCCAGCATATGTCCGTCCCTCGGAAGATGGAATGGGACCTTGCTCGATATGTTCCCGAGGTCACTCTCGGTGATTTGGGCTCCCACAAAGTATACCGTCATGATAGCCATGACAGGTCAGTTATCGGCCTTTTCCCTGGGTCGCGCAGGACTGAGGTTCCAGCCGGGGAGATACCACAACTTGGCACTACCTTCCTCAACGCCTTCATGGAGGCGGAGGGTGACTACCCAGTTGGGTTCCGTGCGCCGGGGTGGGTCCGTTCCACGGAGAACTATTGGTGGGGCAGGATGGTCGGCTTTGTCCTTACCGAGCTCGGGGACCTGCTAAAGCGCGTGGGGCTGTACTCGGCAGTCAGGGCCGTGCAGTGGGGGATCCCTCAAAGCTCTCAGAACTTCTTCGGGATTCTAGAGCGTTATAATCCTTCGACGGGGACGTTCTTCACTCCGGTCGGAGAGATGGGCCTTGCTCTGCACGAGCTGCACGAGGTCTCGGGGCTGTCGACGGGGGATATTCCCTATGAGGAATATGTCCCGACCGCTGTGGAGCTTCGCTATGTGAAGGAGGAGTTTCCCCTCATATATGAGACCTACTGGGAAGTGCTATGTCACTTCCACATTTGCGGCCAGATAACCAAATGGCGGTCGCAGGGAGTCAAGCAACTATCTTGGGCCAGTTACTTGTTCAATAATGTCAACACCAAAGACCATCGGATAACCCGATTGGATCCCAGCTCTGACAGGGAGATCGAAGACAGGATCGACCAGGCTCCGAACAGCTTCTACACCACGGAGTCGAACGAGGACGGTTTTGACCCTGACTTGGTTTTTGAAAGCTTTCACCATCAAGCCCGGACTCCTATCTCCGATCGGGCGCTGTTGGCGGGCTTTCTGATGCTGTGGCTGAAGCGCTGTGTGGTGCCCACGCTGCCGCATGAAGTCATTGTTGCTGATATGGTGTACCCGGCGGTGCTCCTGGCTCATGGGAACCCCATAGCCCTTCTCCCGGCCGTGGCGGCTGGTATTCAGAGCGGGCTGCGGGCGCTCACTAAGAGTTTCTGTGAGCCACCAAAAACTGCAGACTCCGAGGGAAAGCCGTATGTTGACTCAGAGGGGAGTCCGACGGTGAAGCGTCCTAACCCTCGTGTCGAGCTGCCTTACACGTACCTTATTGCTTGGTACGTGATGCATTGCCCTTCTTTGATGACGGCAGCGCGTTGGAGGGAGAATTCTGTCCCTTTCGTACAGCGGTTGGAGGGTTCAAAATGGCGTGATCCTTACATATATTACGTCCGGAAGTGCCTTTCAGACCCTGCCAACTACCAGCTCAATCGCTGCCTCCTCCAGATCCCTGATGCATCTTTCGGGGATCTACTTGTTGATTCCGTTGGCCCAGATGACTTCACGAGGTTATCCGCGGGGGCCTTCTGGTGGTTGCTAAATATCCGGCCCGGATATGTGCTTTTCCGGCAGGGGACGTCATGTACCATTGAGCCGTACATGCCGAGTCGCTTCGCTCGACAGTTCGGCTATGATCAGCTCTATGTCGGGAACCCCAATGCTAGGCTTGCCTTCGAAGGGAACCTGTTCGAGGGTGCTCGGGCCTGGTACTATAGTGTGGCTGGAGGGACGGGAGTATCTTTCCGTCTACCTCTCGAGGGGCCCAAGTGCCGTACGAGTTTCAGCTTCTGTACTTGGTACTCTCAAGCCATCCAAACGCCAGACTTTTTTCCGGCGTCTTCATGCATTGAGAGCATCAACGCAAGTCTCGAGGCCAGGACTGATTCTAGTAAACCGACGAAGCTCGTAGAACAGTACCTGAAGGCCCAAAAGGAGGTCGGGCGAAGATCGAGGAGGGAACCCCCAGCAGTGAGGGCGGAGCCGCGACCGGCAAGGGCAGAGCCACCAGCCAGGAGGTCTAAACAGTTGGCGAGCAAGCGTCATCGACGCTCTGCTTCTATCGCTGAGCCTGCCCCAAAGAAGGCTCGGAGGGATTTGACGGCTGAAGTCTCTCAATCCAGAGACATCTCTGCTGGAGTCGAGGCTCCTCCTGAAGACGTCCCTGTTAGGGTTGAGGAACCGTCGGAAGATGAAGATTTCCCCACCCTAGTCCGTGCTCCTAGGTCGCGCAGCAAGACCGTGGAGGAAGGGGAGCTTGTTGAAGAGTCCACCGCCGCCGAAGATGACGAGTCACTGGAGGTTGACATAATGACTGGAGGGGATGTTGAGATTGCAGGCCTCTCAGGGCAACCCGAGCCTTCTTCTGCTCGTGATGGGAGAGACGAGGCACAGCAGCCGGGGTCTCCTAGCATCTGCATTTCCAGTCTTAGGGCAGTCGACCCTAGTCCTACCACTGGGGTGATTGGAGGTAAGGCTCCTGTTGCGGAGCTTCCTCGCGTTGCGCTATCGTCTTCTTCGTTATCGGGGGAAAGCGACTTCGAAGACGAGACCGACTATGGCGATGAACCCGCTCTTCCTGATCAGAGCAAATTCTTCCACATCTCGGAGGAGGAAATACATGAGGGTGAGCCATCGACTGCACCATCGCTGGCGATTATCCCCACTGAAGGTATTCTTTCCATCTTCTGTCTAATTTCCTCTTTGCATATTGAAGAGGATGTTCTAACATTCTTCTTTTATGCTGCAGGGCCAACTGAAGATGCTGAGGCTACAACCTCCTCGCGTATCGAGGAGATGGTGAAAGAGTTGACCCGGCCCGAGGGGATTGAGGTCTCGGCTGCTGAGATACCCTCAAAGGGGGCAGCTGTTGAAACTGGGGAGCCTTCCACTCTGGCAGAAGAGGAAGTAACCACTGAGGCTGAGGAGGCTCTCACTCTGCCAGGCGAGGAGGTTACTGCTGAAGCCAAGGAGACTTCCGCTCCGCAGGATTTGACGTCTCCGGACCTCCAACCTGGTAAGGCAGCTCTGATGCTTTAAATGTTTAGCTCTTCTATCATTGTGGCTAACATCGCGATAACTTGCAGAGAGGACTGAGGGGGTTCAGGTGGAGGGTCCGATGGTTGGCACCCTTCCAGAAGGCCATACAGCTCAGGTCTCGGTGGAGGTTTCTGAGGAGGTCGTGCTTACTACTCCCTCATTGGTCGTGGAGGCTCCTGCAGAGGTAGTACCTCCGGAAGCGTCAGCGGCCGGTCCAGCTCTGGTTGTCTCGACGGCCAGCACGACTCTTGTGCGAGAAGATCCGCCTTATATCCCCTATCCTGTGACAGAAAAGGGGTCGGGAAGCTTCTTAGGTGGTGAAGACATGGGGGAACTGGCACGTCAGATGGTGCAGCAATTCTTCGCTTCGATGGGATCATGTATTGATCTCATCTTACGTGGAAACAGCTCGTTCCAATTTGCCCAGACGCTTCTTAAAAATCTGGTCGTGAACGTCGAATTAACCGGAGGCTCTTCACTTGCCAAGGCGTGTCTACGGGTGGTAGAGCAACTGGGAGACTACCTGCAGGAGCTGGAGTCTTTGGAAGATGCTGGCTCTTTTAGTGAGGCCCAGGCCACCCTGACTAGGCTCCTAGCTGCTCAAGAACGAGAGCGACAGGAAGCGGAGGCACAAATCGCTGCAGAGATTCGCAGCCTCGAATATTCCCAGGCTGAATGTCAGAAACTAGCTGGCGATTCAAGGGAATCCGAGCTTGTCATGCAGAGCACAGAGCAAGTCATCATCAGGGCTCGGGACACCATTGCCAAGGCAAAAGTGGTGCTTGCGCTCAATGAGGAAAAGCTTGCTATCATCAAGAAGCAGCTAGAGGAGCAACAAGCTGCTAGGGCGCGAGCTGAAGAGAGTCTGTCTCTACATTCTTCCAGGGTGGAATCTCTGCGAGCGCAGTTGGCCGCAAGAAATTTCTTATCTGAAGAGGAGCTGCGGGACCGGGCTATTATGGAAGCTGAAAGGACGCGCCAACACGAGATTCACCGCCTTAGGGAACAAATCCGTACCTTGGCGAACCCGGACATTTAGCCTTCTTTTCTTTTCCCCCTTTTTTTTTGTAAAGAAGAGGACACTCTGTTTAGAGTGTTTGTATCCACTTTTACTGTTTATAATAAAAGTTTGAAAAAATTTGCTCCATCTTCTTTGCTCAGCTGTAGGCGAATCCAACTCCTTGGTAACTGGCACTTGGGTAAGACTAAGTTCTGTTAATGAAACGCGGCCTTGACTCTGAGTCTTCTTAATGAGACGCGACATTGATCCATAAAGTGAGACGCGGTCGTCAGTCCACAGGAACTTAGATTTACTAAGTCTTTTTGATGAGACGCAGCGTCAATCACAGAGTGAAACGCGGTCTTCTTGATGAGACGCAGCTTTGATTTATAAAGTGAGACGCGGTCGTCAGTCCATGGAGTGAGACGCAGCGTCAATCACAGAGTGAAACGCGGTTGCTAAGAAAGACGCGGATCGATCAGACACGGGATACGCAGCCTCGAGCGACTTTCCCATCTGCGTTCAATGCAGCATGACTTTAAAAGATTTTTAGGAGATCTTTGAACGTCGAGTCTTCACCGTCGATTGGGGTTCCGGGTCATCCGTTGCTTCCCAAGACAGTTATCCACGCGTCAGCCTCTTATTGGGTTCAGGCGTTAATGCTCTTGCATGCAGAACCGACGCTGGCGGTTGAAAACCGGCGCATTTCGACGGTTTCCAAAGCAGCGTTGCACGCGTCCGTTTTTGATTGGGCTTTGACAGTTGTGCGCGACGGTTCCGATTGATGCCCCATTAATGACAGTTATTAGGGACTGCCTATAAATAGAGTGCACCTTCTCCCTCTTCAATAATCCAATCTTAGACTGTTTTCATTTGTTTTGCCCTGAGAGACCTCGCCTCCTCTAAAGCTTCTAACAAGGTCCCTGTCTTCATGGATGAAGGTGACTCCGCGGATGAAGATGACCCAGAGCTTTTATGCTTCTGTTTGGTCTCTTCAGAAGGAATCCTCTCTCATGTCATCTTGCGCGCCCGCGTTTGGATGCAGAGAGGCCAACTCTGGACAGAGGCCTCTGCTGGTATGTCACCCCGATGATGTCCATAGCCTGAACTTTGGCATAGCCATCTGAATGAAATCCTGGTGCATTCCTATTCTGGAATTTGCGCCGGTGACTTGAACTTTTCTGAACGCGGGCTCTTGACGCTGGCTTTGCTCATGGCTATTGCCTTGGCGCGTTTCAGACCTGAATCTTGCAACTCCTGTTCACCCAACAGAGAGATGGCAATTTTCGGCGTTTGAAGTTTTTCGCGTCTAGTGCATTAGACGCGGGTGCAAACTGAGACTGCGTTTGAATGCTGGGCGTGGCACAGTTTTGACTCGCGTCTGTTTCTGTTAACGCGGTAGTTTGACTGTGCAGATCATTTCCGCGTCTGAAGTCTTCAATGACTGCCGCGTCTGTTACTTAGTTTTCTTTTGTTAAAGTATACTAAGTTCCAGACTTTCTGATTCTCTTATTTGTTCTTTGCAGGTTCGCTGGTCTCCTGGAAGAGTGCTTCAACCGGCGAGCTTGCTCAATGTTCGTTTGTAAGAGAGTAAATTATGGTCCTCGTCGTTTGTAAGAGAGTAAATTATATCTCTGACGAGGACCCAAATCTCGCCAAGGTCTCTTCAGATCTCCTGTACCACTCTTGCCTGATGGCAAGAGATGGTCAGGTCAAGTATGACGGCGAGGAGGTTCCGGCGGTTGCGGTGGCGGAGAGGATCCTCTTCCTCTCCCATCCCAGAAGTAACATCAAGGACAGTCCATGTCCTTTGGATGGCCTGCGGGGGAAAGATCAACTCTTGAACGAAGGGTTGCAGGCTCTTCTGTTGTCGCTGGACCTAGTGGAGGGTAGCATCCTTTGTGATGACTCCTAAAACTTCCTCTCTCACCCCAGAAGTGACTCCATGTTTGTTGGATGGTCTGCTAGGGAAAGAGACGCGCCTGAACGAAGGGTTGCAGGACCTTCTGTTGCCACCGGACCTCAAGAACACCATTGCTCTTGGCTTAGTCAGCTAGGGCGCTTTCGAAGTTGGCGTCGTGCATCAAAGTGCAACCGGTTCCAACAGTCGCCACTTCTTCAGACATCATGCACTTAGGATCAGATGCGGCTTCAAGGAGTGAGTACGGCCTCAGAGAGAGAGAGGGACTTCTTTGTACTCCTTAATTGTAACACTCAATCTTATTGTATAAGAGAGCGTTTTGTATCACTTTCATGTGTTTGGATATGAATAAAAGTGACACTTTTCTTTTTGCCTCTTTCTGTTGTCTTGAATGTTTTGTTTTAGAAGCAAAAGAATGATTTTGGTGGACCCGCCACTTTATAAAAGAAAGTGACAGGGGGAATGCGTACTCCCAGAGAAGGTGAACTTTTGTCAAGTGTCTAGGATTGACTTGATTCAAGGTCAGCTGGGGAATTTGATAAAACATTGTCAGTGGTGTAATGTTAACCTAACAATGTCTTTAGGTGGACCTGTTATTCTGTTGAAGAGAATAACAAGTGAAACTAGACCCGCGAGGAATCTAGTAAAGCTTTCACCGTTAGAGGTGTGATATTAACTTAACGGGTTGGAGATAGTCTTGTCAGAAGTGTGGTGTTAACTCGACAAGGATGTGAGTCAGAGGTGTGATATTAACTTAACTCAGAATGTCACTGTCATAGGTGTAATGTTTAACTTAACAGTGAGGTAATGCTAGAGGTGTGATGTTGAACTTAGCATTGGTCATCTCGACTTAGACGAAGAAGTCGAGGAAAGGTCATGGCCATAGGTGTATTGTTGAACTTAGCGATGACTCGGATGCTAGAAGTGTAGTGTTAACTTGGCATCGTCCATTTCAGCTTCGATACGGAAGTCTGAAGAAAGGTGACTATCAGAGGTGTGATATTAACTTGACAGGCACTCGATGTACTGCTTAGAGGTGTAATGTTAACTTAAACAGTAATTTGTCAGAGGTGTAATGTTAACTTGACAAGAATTGGCTCGTGATAAGAGCAATTTGAGGACCTGTCATTCTATTGATGAAAATTGACAAGTGGAATTTGAAATGCCAGAGGTATAGTGTTAACTTGGCAAATTTGAGAGTTTGTTACTCTATGCAGAGTTAACAAGCAAAGTTTATACCCGGCAAAGGGTATTCATTACCAGAGGTATAGTGTTAACGTAGTAATGATTGCACTTTGTGGTCCTACCATTCTATGGATGAGAATTGGTAAGGGATTTTGGAGGAAAGAGTGGACTCGAGTCTACTTAGGATTTTTAGCAAACCCTCAGCTATCAACGGATTTGACATGCCTTTACCAACTACCGTTTGAGTTGGGCTAGCCATGCTATTCCCCTCAGCATGATGAGTTGTCGAGGACTTATGTTGGGCTTAAAGGCCAACATTTTCCTCTATCCTTAGCCGTCGAGGGCGTCGGATCAAATGGGAACGTGTCCCTTAGGATTTTTAGCAAATCCTCAGCTGTCGACGGGTTTGACATGCCTTTACCAACTACCGTTTGAGTTGGGCTAGCCATGCTATTCCCCTCAGCATGGTGAGTTGTCGAGGACTTATGTTGGGCTTAAAGGCCAACATTTTCCTCTATCCTTAGCCGTCGAGGGCGTCGGATGTTTGATCAGAGGTGTACTTTTAACTTGATCGGAAGAAGAGTACTATTAAGGATAGTACTTCTTCAAGAATTTGCCATTGATCGGCATCATGAGTGTATCACCATTTGAAGTTATGAGGCGATATGATCCATTCGAGTAGACTGACTCTACGACAAATGGTCCCTCCCATTTGGGCTGAAATTTTCCTTTTGTCTTGTGCGTCATGACCATGGGTCTTCGGACAGCTAAGACAAGGTCGCCTTTCTTGAAAGTTCGCGCTTTGACTTTCTTGTTGAAGGCTCTGGTGATACGAGCTTGGTAAAGCTCGATTTGTTGTTGGGCCTGCAAACGCTTGTCGTCTAAGGCTTCCAACTCCTGGAGTCGCTGCTGATGCTTCTCCTCAGTTGTCATTTCCGCTGTCAAGGCGACGCGTAGAGAGGGAATTTGTATTTCCAATGGAAGGACGGCTTCGCATCCGTATACCAAGGAAAAAGGCGTGGCTTTAGTTGGGGTTCGCACCATTGTGCGGTAGGCCCATAAGCATTCACCCAGCTTGTCGTCCCAGTCTCGTTGACTTTTCGAGACGAACTTTTTGAGAAGCTTGCCAATAGTCTTGTTGAAGGCTTCTGCAAGACCGTTAGCAGCAGGATAGTATGCCGTTGAGGACACACTCTGGATTCTGAACTTCGCGCAGAATCTCTGGAAGGCCTGGCTGATGAACTGGGGTCCATTGTCATGGATGATACGCCGAGGCACACCAAAGCGGTAAATAACGTGATGTTTCACGAACTTGATCACGTTAGAAGATTTCACCTCTTTCAAAGGGATAGCTTCGACCCACTTAGAGAAGTAATCGGTTATCGCTAGAATGAACCGATGTCCTTTCGATGATGGTGGGCTGATAGGGCCAACTACGTCCATCCCTCACATTTCAAACGGCCAAGTAGAGGTCGTTGAGTGGAGGTACCCTGGTGCTTGATGGATGAAATCGCCGTGTATTTGGCAGGCGTAACATCTCTTAGCATAAGCGACAGCATCGGCAATCATCTTGGGCCAATAGTAACCCATCCTTTGGAGTCGATGTGCCAATTTCGGGCCAGGTTGATGAGCTCCACAAGTACCATCGTGGGCTTCTTTCAATACTCCTTGGGCTTCTTTTGATGAGAGGCATCGGAGCAGGATCCCGTCATGCGATCGACGATACAATGTTCGCGAAATCGCATTATAGTAGAATTTGGGGGCTTTCCTCCGAATGGCGGCCGCCTCCTTGGTGTCTTCGGCAGAATGCCGTATAAGACAAAATCAATGTAGGGGAATCGCCAGTCTTTAAGCCCTGAAGCGGTCGACACTTCAAGTGTTTCCTTGTCGTGATGGTCTCCCGTTGACCCTGGACAGTCCCCGAGGGGAATTTTTGGACAGTATAGGTCGTGGCTATAGACGAATACTTTCTCCATTGCTCCAGCTGGAAGAGCTAAGGAAGCAGCGAGGGATGCGAGTGCATCCGCATGTGCATTTTACCTGCGCGGTACATGGTCGATGTAGAAGTTTGAAAACCTTTCGGCCATGTGAATTGTCGCGTTGTAGTAGGGTACTAGATCTTCATGCCTGACCTCATACTCTCCGCGAACTTGGCTGACGATGAGTTTGGAGTCACCATACGCCTCGAGATTTTTAACGCCAATCTCATCGGCGAATTGCATCCCAATCAAAAGAGCGTTGTATTCCGCCACATTGTTGGAGCAGGGCTCGGTTAACGAGATAGCTCGGGGAATCACATAATTTTGTGGGGAGACGAGTACTACTCCTACCCCCGCAACTGCGTGTCCCTTAGGGCTTGTTCTTGATGCACCATCGAAGAAAAGTTGCCATACTTGTCCTTCGAACAATGTCTGGGTTTGGCAGGCTTCGGCGACCTCGTCTGGGAGATCCTCGTAGAGTTTGGCTGCCCTCGGATCTGGGTGTTCGGCTAAGAAGTCCGCCACCGCTTGTCCTTTAATGGCTTTTTGGGGTAGGAAGTGCATCTCATATTGAGAGAGCAATATAGCCCATTTCGCCAGTCGGCCGTTCAATGATGAAGGCTTTGTCATGAGTAACCTCAGGGGGTTGACTTTGGATATGACATTTATGGTTTGGCCCACCAGATAGTGTCGCATTTTCTGAATAGCGAACACCAGTGCCAAACATTCCTTCTCGATCGGGTTGTACCGATGTTCGGCTCCGATCATCGTTCTACTTAGGTAGTAGATTGCTTGTTCTCGCCCTTGGTCATCATTCTGAGCTAGTAGAGCTCCAAAGAATGATCCATTGATCGGACGTACACCAGGAAAGGCTTTCCGGATACCGGAGCTGCAAGGACTGGTGGTTGGGTGAGGTAGTGTTTGATCTCCTCAAACGCTTTTTGACAAGCGTCGTCCCAAATGAATGAAACACCCTTTTTCATCAGCTTGGCGAAGGGTTGGCATCTCCCGGAAAGGTTTGATATGAACCTGCGGATGTACGCCAATCGTCCTTGTAATCCCCTTAGCTCCTTGAGGCTTCTGGGGGGTTGCATCTCTTGGATAGCGCGGACTTTCTCTGGATCCAAATAGATTCCTTTGGAAGTCACAACAAATCCTAGGAATTTGCCACTGGCTACCCCCAGGAAGGATTTGGTGGGGTTCATCTTCAATTGATGAGCCCGCATGATGTCGAAGACCACCTTCAGGTCTGCTATGTGATCACCTTTAGTGCGACTCTTCACCGCGATGTCATCGACATAGCATTCCACCGTTTTCCGCATTTGCTGATGGAAAATGGCGTTCATGGCCCTTTGGTATGTTGCCCCTGCATTTTTCAGTCCGAAGGGCATGACGGTGTAACAATATACCCCTAGAGGAGTCCTGAAGGAGGTATGCTTTTCGTCATCGGGATACATCTTGATTTGATTGTATCCTGAGAACCCGTCCATAAAGGACATTCGCTCGAATCCACAAGTATTGTCAATCATGACATCTGTGATTGGCAATGGGAATTCGTCTTTGGGGCAGGCCTCGTTTAGATCACGGAAGTCGATGCAGATCCGGATCTTCCCGTTCTTCTTGGCGACGGGGACGATGTTGGCTACCCAGTCGGGATGTTGTTCTTCCCGGATGAAGCCAGAATCGATGAGCTTTCTGACTTCTGATTGAATTGCCTCCATTATCTCTGGACGGAACCGTCGCTGCTGTTGTTTAACAGGCTTCATGTCTGGATTGATGTTGAGGCGATGCATAGCCACTTGAGGATCAAGTCCAGGCATGTCCTCATAATTCCAGGCGAAGACATCTATATACTCTTGTACAAGAGATATTAAATCCTTCTTCTCTGGAGGCGACAGGCCGTCACTTATGAAGATGGGCTTGGGGTTGGTCTCATCTCCTAGGTTGATCTGAACAACCTTGTCATCTGTGGGTGGCTCACGCTGTTCAAAGCGGATATCCCAAAGAGCATTCAAATGTTTGATCCAAGGATCTGTATCAGGTTGGATCATTTCTTCAACTTCATCTTCCAGATGGCCTGTTGAAACCATGTTTACTGAAAGCCCTTTGAAGATGTTGCCGACACTGACATCTGACTCCCATGATGACGTGTCTGAAGAGCAATTGTTGCTCGACGATTCTTGAGGATCAGAGGCTGATGGGACCGGAGTTGATACATAGCCCAACCCCCTGCGCGTCCGATGATAATAATCGGGGGCCTTCCCTTTTGGCACAAAGGATCGAAGTAGCGTCCTCCTTCCTTTGCCGAAGTTCAACCCGGGCTTGTTGGTTATATCGTACCCCATTTGCTTCATCATTCTGAGTGCCTTCGATTCATAATGGTCGAGCTGAGGGGATTCCTCCTCGCTTTCTGATTCTTCACGGGGCATTGGTTCAGACGAGATTCGCCCAAAAAGTATTGGTCTTTGGCCTTTTCGTCTTGCCGGAACCAAGAATATAGACTCCTGCGCATCGCCATTATCCTGGTATGTCCCGAAAGATGATTTTACTGGTACATGCAATGATGTCAAAGCATCCATTGCCGACCAGATGTCATCGTCTACGTCGGTAGTAGTATCCGACGGTATAGAATCGGATGCACACGCAGAAAAATATTCAAAGTCTAGATTCTCATTAATATACCAACCGCCTGCATCGTCGGTGGTATTATCAACATCGAGCTTATTAGTGCTCTTTACAAGTGGTTTTAACTCCCACAGGCACTTTTCTTGCTCGGGCTCAGTGTCAGCCTCATTACCAGAGTCTGGCGCCTCCAGTTGCGGGGTTTCGTCCACTGGATCCTGATATAAAAGGGAATCCGTGAAATAATTCTCGACTCCCTTGAACGGATACCTTTCGGCAACCAACGTTTGCACCTTCCCACTCGCGTCAATGTATTTCATGACTTGGTGAAGAGTGGAGGGAACGATGGAGTTGCGGTGGATCCATGGTCGTCCTAGCAGCAGATTGTAGGAAGTGTCGGCGTCGATGACATAGCATGTCACCTCCGACTTGAGGCTCCCAATCTGGCACTTGAGCTTGATCTTCCCCATTGGACGGGTGCCGTTGGCATTGAACCCGTAGATGGTCGTCTGTGTAGGGCTCAGACGGTGAGTAGGGATGCCGAGGTGTTGCATGACTCGGCGGGGCATAATGCTCAATGCGGACCCTGGATCTACCTGAATGCGGTTCACCTCAGATGATCCGATGTAACCTGTGAAGTACAGGGGTCGATCGTGTTTCCCTTTCACCTGCATATCATCTGCCGTGAAGGTGATGCAGGGGGTATTCTGGGAAGTGTGGAGGCAATCCTCTACATCTTCCTCCTTCGGCACCTGGGTCATGAAGACCTCAGCATTTGCCAGAGCTTCTTGCAGAGCCTCTCTGGTTGACTTTGATAGCCTCAGGAGTTCATACAAGGTGATGCGTGCCGGGATGTTGGCTAGTTGAGCCAAGACATCGAAGTGGTAAGGTGTCGAGGATCCTTCCGCTGCACCTTTTGGAAGGGCTCGAGAGAACCGAGTCTCCTTCTGCTTTGCCACAGGTGGCTTCGTGGAGGGCTTGGCTGATTCTACGGCTGGTTGCGGAGAAGCCGCTGCCGTCTCGCCGTACTGCTTCAAGTATGCCTGTCCTGAACGGGTCCCCGCCATCGGTTGGCTGGGCTCTGCGGCCAGGACTATTGTTTCCTCTTCTGAATCAGTCAGCGAGGGAACATCATCCTCTGCTTCTCGGGAGGAAGCACATACCACATGGCAGGACGAAGCTTTTGCCTTGCCTTTGGACTTCCTGTTGGTTACAGTAGTCCATTGTTGTTCATCGACGAGGTCAGGGTGGACCCACATGGTTTCCCCCTGAGGTGTAGGGACGGCTACCAAGCCCTTCTCCTGCTGCTGGTGAGGGTCTGTGTTGACCACTCTTAATTCTCCTCTTGGAATAGGAGTTACCCCCGCAGGCGTTGGAGGTTGTCTCCCGAACTGGAGAACCGACGTTACATTGGCCGTGACCTTCTTCTGCTCTGGTCGGAGCTTGAGCACCTCCGCGTCAATCAAAGCCTGAAGAATGTCCTTGAAGACGTAGCAGCTTTTGGTAGGATGTCCCAACATCCTGTGGTACATGCAGTAGTTGGGATTGTCGGTCTTGCCGACTTCCTCCGGGCGTCTAATTTCAGGGAGTTTCAGTCGATTGCTCTTGTTGAGTAGCTTGAAGAGCGAATCGACGTGTTCCTCCTTGAAGGAATACTGCTTGTTGGGGCGTGGCTGGCTTGAAGAGCCACTTGCCCTGCCTGTTTGAGGTTTGGCGGGAGATTTGGTCTCCGTCGCCAAATTATCCTTCCGCTTCGTCTGGAGGGAGGTGTCTGGTGCCGGTGCACGCCTTGTCGACCTTTCCGGCCGCAGCTTGCCTTCCTCTGCCTTAACACGGGCAACAATCTCCTCAGCCTGTTCACCCTGTTGGACTAACTGCTTCCAGGTGCGGCTTTCAGCAACTCTTATTTGAGCAAGGAGTGAGGTTTGGAGATTGTGGCGGCATGTTTCCACCAGGGTGGCCTGGGTCATACCGCTTGGGCACCGGAGTGCCGTGTTCCGAAATCTTTCCACGAAAGATTTGACGGACTCCCCTCTCCGCTGTTTGGTAGCTAAAAGGGTGGGCATTGTGACTTCGGAGTCATCTTCGAAGAAGCGTGTCAAGAACAGCTTCTCTAGATCCCCCCAGTTCTTGATAGAACCCTCCGGGAGCTTCATAAACCACTCAAAAGCCAACCCTTTCAGGGTGCCGATGAACAGTCGCGCCAGGATGGCGTCATTATCTACCACATTCCCGGTCTGGGATTTGAAGTAGTAGATGTGCTGGTTGGGTGACCCCTTCCCGTCGAATGCTTGGAGGGTTGGAGCCTTGAACTTAGGAGGGTATGGAACTAAGTCCCACTCAGCCGGATAGGGCCGGACCACTCCAGCTTCTTGGAGGTCCTTGCGATTGGCAAGGGCCTCGAGGCGTCGTTCCAATTGACTCATCCTCTTAGCATGAGTCTTCTCCTGGTCTTGGTCGCTTCTTGCCTGCGACGAGGGCTTGGACACATCCGAGGTAGATCGTCGTGTCTCGTCAGAAGATTCGGAGGGTGGGCTTCCTCCCTTTCTCCCTTTCCCCTTCGGCCGTCTAGGGGGAGATCTCACTCTTTCTTCAAGCAATTTCTCAAGCATATGCTTGAGGAAGTCAATGGATCTCTGTTGAGAGGCGATTATATCCATCTGGTGCTTCTGCGTCTGTTCTAAACGCCTGGCCGTCTCCTCAGGAGTGTCTGCCATGTAGGCGGAAGCCTCCTTCTCGACGGAAGAGTTTGAGGCCTGCGACTCCACTATAGCGGAGTGAGAACCACCCATTCTAATGCCGCGGGCTAAGGCATTATAGTCAATTGGGGGAATGGCCCCTGTCCGGGTGCGAGTGTGTTGATACACCCCCTCCGGCTCAGAGTCAGATTCCTCTGAGTTGACCATTAGTTGTTTTCCCTTGCTTCTGCTAGTCATGTTTGCAGTAAGCTCCGGGTATTCAACATCTGAGAAGGTTCTCCTCCTGTGGGAGCGTCTTCTTTTGGCTGACGGGGGAATCAGGGTCAGCTGTCTGATTAAGGACTGCTGGTGCACGCCTGATCCATAATGGCATCCAGAGAGCATATGGATGAGTTGCTGACAGCAGCATGACGAAGTGGCTTGATTGGCACTTCTTTTCCTTGTCAAATAATCCCTCAAATCCGTGGGAGGGGGATTAAAGAGACTGGTCTCGCGACGTCGAAGACGGGAGACAGTCATGTGCTGTTCAGCCTGGACGCAGACTTCAGGGACGCGACTCTCATGACGCGGCTGTATGACGCGCGCGCGAGTCTCGCGTTGCTGCCTGATGCGTTTAGGCAGAGTTGCTTGAGAGAGAGTGGGCTGCTGGGCCCCACGCCTATGAGTGCGTACTTCCTGCGTTTGAAAAGACGCGGAGGTTTCACCCTGGCGTTTGATGAGTTGGTCCTCAGAGGACTCAACTTGAGGGGTCTCGCGTTTGGGTCTCCAAACGCGGATCTCACGCACTGGACGAGGTGCGGGCAAGGCATCAGATTGTACGCCGCGTCTACCCCCAGTCAGACAACCCACGGTTCCGACTTGGAGTTGACGCGCGCGTCTCCTCTGTCGACGCTCAGCATTTCGATTGCGTCGAGGAGGTGGAGAGAAACCAACAACATCCTGGTTTGTAGAACCAAGAGTGTTCACCACGCGGGTCTCCTGAGAGACGTTGACGCGGGTATTCTGCGCGACGCAGTTGATCGCAGCAGCAGTGGTGCCTGGAACCACGCGGGCCTTCTGGGAGGCGTTGGCGCGTGTGTTCTGTGCGACGCGGTTGATCGCAACAGCAGTGCCTGAGGTCACGCGGGCCTTCTGGGAGGCGTTGGCGCGCGAACTTGTCTCGGCACAGTGGGCATCGGCACCCGGCAGAGCCTCAGATTGGGCTTCGGGTAGCTTCTCAGTTGAGACCCTGCGGCAGACGCGGGTCTTTGGGCTCTTGGAGCCAGAAGAGAGGAACTCTTCATACTTCGCCTGGTCGAACTCGACAACGAGTGTTTCGACCATCTTCCCCTTACGGAGAACATCATCCTGCGCCACGATCTGTTCGTCAGTGACGAAAGTAGTCCCCAGCGGAGTCGCCATCTCTTGTTTGACACGGAGAGGGGTTGGCTGGTGTAACGCTTCCTGGAATCAGATGGAAAAGATTACAGCCGGCTTAATCTTCCGGTTACAAGGGAGGGGGAATATTGAATCTTGAATTCCCCCTTTGTTTAGTGCTGGGTTCTTCGTGTGGCGGTGGAGAGTGAATCTTGTTCTCCGTTGACCGGATGACTGTTCGGACCGTCGGGGATCTTCTCTTCGGTCGGTAGAGGGAGTAACTCAGCTCCGTCTACCAAAACTCTAGAGGAGGAGGTAGGCGAAGAGCGGCTAGTACTCAGTAAGCTCGCTGAAGGGTTTTCTCTCTCTCTGTCGTTGATCTCTCCTTTGATTGTCGTCTTTTTTCCTTCTCGTCGTCAATTGTCCTCCCCTCCTTCAATAGTGACGGGACTATTTATAGGGTTTTTAGGGGGTGATCGTGCCCCCTAAAAGTGCTCCACGATGAGGGCCAACTTCCCCGCTATATGGGCGGCGGATGGCGCCATAATCGGGGTAGTTGCAACCGAGACGTGGGTGTCGATCCGACGCGTCTTGATGCTGAGGCGCGGGCTTCGGGCTGACGCGCCTTGATGCTGAGACGCGGGCTTCGGGCTGACGCGCCTTGATGCTGAGACGCGGGCTTCGGGCTGACGCGCCTTGATGCTGAGACGCGGGCTTCGGGCTGACGCGCCTTGATGCTGAGACGCGGGCTATCTCTCGCGTCTTGATTGTCACATTTAGCCTTGCGCCTGGATCTTGGATCTCTGTGTTTTGGTGGCTTGTCTTGGTGATTTTTAGACAGCCTACACCGCCATCTTGTCCTAGTATTGCCGAAGGTGTTGGATGGGGTCGATCGCTTCAGAAAAGCACTCGAAGCTCGTTATCATGAATTTCTTCGAGAATGGTGAGAAGTCTTCTCAGAGAGCGGAGAGTCGAATGTGCTCAACTCGCAAGGCTCTGTCTCCTTCTAGAGAAGTTGACTTACCTTCTCAACCTGTTAACCTGTTTCCGGACGATCTCCTCGATGTACTCAACACCATGAGCCTTCAGGGCCCTGCGCGATCCAAAGTTCTCAAAGTACTGACTGTCACTTGGGGAGAGTGATCTCTAATGCCTCTGATTGCTCTCGGTGTGGGTGGCCCGAGTAGTGCTGGTGGCGGAGACAGAGTGTGACCTATCCCTTGGTTCCTTATGGATTGTGATATACGAAGGATCTCCATCTCAGGGATCAGCTGGTTGTGGAGGTGGGCCGATGCTTCTCTTTCAAAGGTAGCCTTCTCACGATCACGAGTGGCGGAGACAGAGTGTGACCTTCTATCCCTTGGTTCCTTATGGATTGTGATATACGAAGGATCTCCATCTCAGGGATCAGCTGGTTGTGGAGGTGGGCCGATGCTTCTCTTTCAAAGGTAGCCTTCTCACGATCACGAGCCACCTCCGCCTGCTATTTATCCATCTGCTTCTGAAGGTCAGAAAGCATTTGGATGAGTTAATTTTCAGGAAAATACCCCTACCCTGAGGGTAGTATGCGGGGAAGACTGTCCTTGCCAACATCTCCAATGCCGACGTCAAGATTAGCAGGATGTCGATCAGAAGCCCTGTGCCTCGCGCGGTGGTTGACCATGCTTTTGAGCCTGCTGTGGTAGTGGCAAGGGAAGTGGTCCTCCTTAATAAACCAATATGACTTCAGAGACACTTTTGAGAAGGGGAAGGGTTTGGAATTAGGAGAATTTTGAGCGTGGATTCAGAGATCTCAATGAAAGCACCAAAATATAAAGATAAATTCTTCGGGGAATTTATCTACGCTCAAATTATAGACAGATATAAATCAAACACAAACTACAAAGAATTACGTGGAAAACCCGATGAGGGAAAAACCACGGAACAAATAGAAAGAGAGAGATTCCACTAAATCAAAGAGATTATAAATTGTTCTCAACATTTTATTACAAGTTTAATTCTCTGGGGTTCCTCTTGTATAAAAGAGGAAGAAATCAGCTTTATAGCTGACGGTTCATGAGCTGAGTCGTGGTCTTTGAGATTTCCGCCTCTGGATCAGCTCACGATCTAGCGGTATGTAACGCCCCAACCGTAATCGGTTGAGTGATGCATGATCTTTGGAGATCATCTCGATGGGCGAGGAGTAAGGTTCAAATCCGCATCAATAGCCCCGCATGCCATGTTTTTGTAACCGTTCAGTTAGTCAGGTGGTCGGGTGAGATCTGTTTGATGAGACTGAACCTGTAACTCCATGATATGCGAGATTTGCTAGGTGTCGCAATCTCGCAGGGGTCATAATTTTGACCGCTACAAATATTTACAAGTAAAAATCATATTTTGAATAGAATTTGTGTTTCTAAAATTATGAGTTTTGATTTTATTAGTTACTAATCACAGTCTAGGTTTATTCTCGACTATATACACTCTGATTTTAGTTCAAGGTGAAATAGAGTTTTCCCCCCTTTGCCTTTCACTTAAGTCAAAAGTTTTTACTAATTCCATATGAGAAAGATTGTGTAATCAAATAAAAAGTTATTATTTTTATTTACCTTTCACCTATATCAAAACCATTAGCAAGTTTTTCTACAATTTAGATGTATAGTATTGGAGCTTAAGTAAAAATAAAATATATTAAACTACTGAATATTTTGTAATTTAAAAAATTTATTAAATAGGGTCTTTTGTTGTAATTTATGGTGTTTCAAAATAGAACATTTTCCACTCGGTCTCAAAGGGTTAGCATTTCATGAAATAAAAAAAATCTAGCTTGATCAAAGAGTATATGATATCTCAATTGGTGTAACCTTAACGTTCAATGAACAAGTCATCACCCTATATATTCTTTTTAAAGAGGGATCAATTAGCATAACATAATGGAACACAGGGTATGAGAATCAATAATTGAATGAGTTGACACTCCTTCAATGGTTTCTTTTTACATGAAAGATCAATAAGGCATTATCATAGGACAGTAACATAACTATTATTAAGTCCATGTTCAGCCAGTGGTTTATTTGAATTGAAAGATTTGGTCAGAGTTGAGTTCTTAATAATACTTATAGTTATCTAGGATATGTTATCTAGGATCTCTGGTAGTTTGTTTCTCAGTTCCCATATTCTATCCTCAAGAACATGCTTGAATCATAACTAGAAAGGAAAAAGAGTGTACTCGAGTCTTTCTCCTCCTTGGAAAGATATTTGGTACATCTTCAAGTGCTCACAGCTTTAGTGATGGAGTACTAGTATAGACTAGATAGATTATGAGACCCTATCTGTCCTCAATTGTCTACTTACTCAATTGAGTTTAAAAGTGAGGAACCAAGACTAGAAGCCAAAAAGAAGGGACACCTAAGGGACACCTACTCTTGTACAATATCCTTCGCTCATAGGAGATGAGTGTGAATTTGTGATGTATTACCTACAAGGAGCAAGGAAACAAGTACAAAACTAGCAGAAGTTCAAGCTTTTAGCATACTCAGGGTCATTCATATTCCAAAATAACGACAATTCACCAGGACCGAAGGTATTCATGCTTGTAGCAATTGGGCCTAAAGACTGATATTATGAATCAAGATATTTTTGTAAAGGACATGCACCGAAGATTTATATTATGATTATTCTGAATAATTCGCAGGTCTTACAATTTATTGGCTACAATTTCCAAAGATATCTCCAGCCACACTAGAAGGTAAATGGTACTCTATATACAAAGTTCAGCAATTTATTTGTGAGGATTGCCTTAACCCCCCCCCCCAAATGAATCACCCTGAATTTTCACCAAAATCTCGACCCGTTCTTCCTTTCTTGGCCACTCAAAGACTTGTATAGTTGGCTACGAATTGACTCTATAGCCTCCCAACTTGCCTTGACCTTTATTAAGTTTAATTCTTACCACTTCTTAACTTTGAATTTATTTTCTTGTGTCAAATAAGTAATCTAATCTATAAGATGAAAAATTATAAGGATCTCTTATATCAAAGTAGAACATATCCACTTGCACACCTGTTAGGGAACAATTTGGAAACCAATTCTTCAATGAGTTATGTTGTAACATCATATTCTTTAGTGGAGATAATCAAAGAGCAACACCAACAATCAACCACAAGAACAAGAGTAATTAGGGTATTTATAGTTACAACACCATAGTGATTTTAGGATTTCAATAAGCTAGAATTACTATGAGATCCATTAAGAGTAATGATCATAGGCAATATTCAGATTTGCTTGGATTCAGAAGATTTTCAGCAAGAAAATTCAAGGAATTTGAATTAAAGAAGAGATAATTTCCTTCACAATAAGCTCAATGGTTTTCAAGAGTCTCAAAGCAACACCAATTTGATTATGAGAGCTTAAGCACATGTTGATCATGCTCACGAAATTTTCTGAAAATAGAATTCAAAATAACAGAAAAATATGATTCAGGGCAAAGTCTCTCTCACCTAGGGCTTTTCCTCTCCTTTAGATTGCCACCCAGCTCTGCCCTGCCTCGCCGCCCTGCGCGCCACTGTGTCGCCGTCATGCGCCGCCTGCGCCGCCCCTGCTCCGGCGCGCGCGCTGCTGGGTCGTGCGCCAGCACAAACCAGAGAGAAAGAAGGGGGAAGAGAGAGAGAGGAGAGAGAAATTAAAAGGGGGAGAGATTGTGGGGAGACCAGTGTGGGGAGATTTGATTCCGTTCATCTTCAGAGAGAAATTGGGGGGAAAGGATGAAGACAAAATCTACTACGATAAATCAATATCACTGCAATATGACATATAAATATCTAACACAACGATAACAGATGAATAAAGGAAAGAAAATGGCAACTAGATGTGATAAAGATAGAATCAGAAAATAACATGAATAAAGAGCAAGATACCTATAATCAAGAAAAGAGACTCCAGCTCCTCGTAACGCTTACGATCACACGAATACCTGTACAATATAAGGTGTCCAAAAATAATCCCTGGACGTGCGAATCCAGGGTCGTCAAAAGCGACCTAATAGTGTGTGTGTAAAGGGAAAGATGTTCGTGCATAACATGATAACTGAAATGAAACATAACAGAATAATCAATGTCAAGAACAAAGCTATGAGTGATATATAACTAGTGTCCTGACAACTAATGTCAATGTGTAACCTAACATATGTCAGTAGTCTGGTATACAATCCAGTCATGTGTACATTCATATTTCTATCATAATTATATATATATATACGTACAGTCGGTTGATCACGGCAGTCATAATACATTAACAGTTTATCGTTATTAATTATGTCAGCGAACACCAATTGCCACATGTAATAGACGCACCCATACTACGCCTGCCACACATGCCAATCGAGGCCCTCAGTAATTGAAACTGATTGGTTGGAGACATTGTCTGTGTTTTAGGTGGGTCCCGTGCATACCCGGGACCACGGCCCAAACCCCTGACGCTGAACCAGGACCTACCGCAAAGGTAGTCAGGAACATGTATAACAGGAACAGGAACAGGACGGGGTGCCAGTCACCCCACGGGAACCCTGCAGTGGAACCCTCTTTCGGTTGCGCAGCCTAAATCCTAGGTCCACCCAAAATACAGACGTTGTCTCCTCCATCAATTTCCCCAATCCCTGTGTAAGTTGTTTAATGTCATGTTATTAGTTTATCAAGATTATTTAATGTGCATGTTACTTAGATCACTGGGATAACTCGGTGGTAGTCAAGGTAACAATATCAACATGTGTAATCAGGATACCGGTATAACAGGAATATATAATAACAGTGGACAGGATACTGGTATAACACGAATATGTAACAAGTATAACATGAAAGTGTTGTTACCGTGTAACAATATTTTCCCAGCAATTAATGGTAACATGGACATGATAGTTATCAGGTAGATACCAAGTATAATCAGTCAAGTTTCCTAAGCAAATCATGATATTCAGGGTGAGAAATAACCTACTGTCATGAATAGAATAATCCGGGCAATGTATATAATCAACTCAAATCCTCAAAGTCATCGATATATCCATCTCTAAGTCATAAATAAATAAGATCGATCAATAGCTGTCATAAAACTCCGAATATGTAATATAGTCACCGATATCAATGAAATCATTCATTATAACTCTATCTCCATAACTGAATAGTTAAGAACCAATCATGAAGTAATATATATCCTCAAGATCAAAATAAGACTTATCCAACCATAATCAAGATCATAACTAAAGAATATAACGTCCACATCTAATATCCAACATTGATAAGATCATCAGTACTCAATCAAATCACTAGGGTAATTTCAAAAGTCTTTATTTCATCAATTCAAAACTAAGATCGTAATTAGGAGTCCCACATCCTCGATCAATATGAAATCTAAATCCTCCCTATATCTAATAATCAATATCAATAAGATCATCAATACATCAGTCAAGCTCACTAATGGAGGAATCCAGAAATAATAGCTCTTAATAGTCCAGAAGTCTGTCTCATCATATACACTAGCGTCAAGAGTATTATATTCATACATATCTATGTATCGGTAAAATAGTCTATCGATAAAGTAACGTCATATCTAACACGTCCTCAATATCCCAATGAGTTCTGGTCGAAATAATCACCAAATAATTTGTTCGACAATTACTTCACATGTATCTCTAACCTCAATCAAGAATCAATCAACCTCAAGATTAATATATTTATATTCTAAGATTATCACAACTAGATCAGTTACAAGGTCAAATCCGGTCTACAGCATACCCATACTAGGCCTAAGCCAACAACGGTCATCTACCAACACATGAAATGATACTGATACAAGCTCATATCAACTACGAAAATAAGGTGAACAATCACTAATGTCTCATGAAGTGATACAGGTAATCACACTGGTAAAATACATCAAATAGTCACATTAAATAATACGAATAAAACACAATATCCAATAACGGTAAATAAGAAAATGACATAAGAACAAACACTCACAATAAAATTAGATAAAATTACACAAAGAAAAGAAACACTCACAATAAAATTAAATAATACTAAAATACTCAATGAGAAAACAAAGAACACTCACAACACAATTAAATAAAGAAGAGAAATACTCACAACAAAATTAAATAATACTAAAATACTCAATGAGAAAACAAAGAACACTCACAACACAATTAAACAAAGAAGAGAAACACTCAGAAAATAGGATTATAGAAGGAAAAGAAAACACTCACCTGAACTCGATCCCAAGTCCAAAGCACTGAAATCATAAGGCCCCGATAAATCTACATAGTTCATTCAATAAAAGTTGTTAGATTTTTAAAAAAATATTTTAAGGAGTTTAAATCTTGATTAATTAGTTTGGGAGTTAGAAATATGATTCTTTAGGTTTAATGAATTTAGTAGCTTAATTTAAACCAATTTCTAATTTTTGTTGGATTTTTTATAGGCTTCAAATCATTAAAATACTTAACGGGTCTAGATTTACCATTAAGGAGAAATGGTTTTAAAGTGCGCGATCTGATTTAATTTAATTTATATTGATATTAATCTAAAAATTTTATCATAGAAAGTAGAAGAATTATAGATTATTGTTTATATTTTTCTCAATTTTTTTCTTAATATTTAAAACTAATTATTTTTAATACGAAATTATTCTTTCTTTCTTTCTTCTTTCTTTTCTTTTTGTTTATACACAACAGCCAGGCCCGGACCAGTCTCAGGCCGGACCAGGCCAGGCCCAGGCCTAGTCCGGGAAATTTTTTATTTTTTTCTGAAAATCTTTTGTTTAAAAAAATTTTGAAAAATATATAAATTAAAATTATGAGTTGGTATATTTTCACATGTATTTTAGTTGGATTTTAAATTGGGTTTTGATGTATAAAAAATATTCATGGAGATCATGGTAGAGACGTGATTTTTAATAAGCTATTTATGTCAAATAAATTTTAAGAAAATAAATTACTTAGATTTACTTGGATTTGATCTCCTAGCATGCTCCTCAATTTCTGTACTTCAAGATCCCTTTTGTTCATGCTTCGCTTGAGGAGAAAAGAAAGGAGGTGGGGAGAGTTAGGATTAGGGTTTTCTCTTGAGGTAGAAGAGAAAGAAAGTTTGGGTCTTTATATAGGTTATTAGATATTTTAGAAACCTGAATTCTAGTTAGGTTTAGATTGCTTAATTTAGTAATTAGGATTAGGATGTGAGTGTGGATTGGAACTTGAATTATGATTATATATTTAGATTAGATTATAGATTTGGATTAGGATTAGGATTTGGTTTTGGGTTAATGAGTAAGGATCTCAATGGGTTATATTTGGGCTTTAATTAAAAGAAATAAGTAATATGAAAAATAAGAAAAATAGATAGTGGGCTTGTGGGCTTAGTTTTTGGCTTAAAGAAAAATAGAAAGAGATGAAAATAAGGAAGTGAACTTGGCTCATGTGGGCTTGGCATAAAAAGAAAAAGAAACAAAAGGAAAAGGAGAATGAGCTGAGCTTATTGGGCTTGAATGAAAATAATAATACTGCACATTAATAATAATTTAAAATAACTAAATATAAGCAATAAGAGTCTACAAGTCATAAACAATAATAATACTAATAATGATACTAAATCAAGTTAATTAATAATAATAAGATAATGGTAGAATCAGGTAAATACTTTAAAATAATAATATGATATTATTAAATAGGGGATATTAGTATATTACATTGTATCCTGTTAATTAATATAATCAGATATAGTAGGAAGAAACGTAAATTGCATAGTTGTCTAGAGAACCTATCCCTGAACTGTGTATATTACATTTTTGAAACAAATTTACCGCTTCATGGTAGACTAGATCTCTCTTTTTTCTGCTCTTTAGGCAGAGAGAAGCTAGGTTTAAACATCATTTTCCTTTTCTGTTCAAGAATGCTTGCACATCCCATAAAGCTCATTTATTTTGCTGCAAGGAGTTGGAATATCGGGATTGCAGTGAAACAAAATGATAAAGAGCATATTTGGTTGCTGAAAAGAAAAAATGAAAAGTGGATGAAAAGTGACTCCAAATTCCACTGGACAGCGGGCATATTTCTTTTGCTCCAAATACTAATGCAGGATAGGGTCTTAAGTGTAATATTCTCATTTAAGTGCCTGGGACTGGAGGTGGTTGGGGAAGCTGATCCATGTGCCTGATCCGGTGTAATTCTCTTTGGTTCATGTAGCCTACCCCAAGTACGTGGAACAAATGGCTTAGATGTTGTTGTGTTGTGCGGATTTACCACTAGAAATTAAGCATTTTAATGATATGCGGATTGAATTAAGGGATTCAAGCTCATTGACGGGGCTGAAGGGGCCATAATCTCTCTCCCACAAAATATAACTCTTCCTGAAAGCCAAGGAAAGAAACTCAAATGGACAGAGGAGCGCTAATACACGCACAAATTTTTTAGGAAAAAGAACTTTCCCAAGAAACAGAGTACATAGAACATAATAAATAAACATACCCGATTCAGATGAAATATCCTTGCAGCTCTAACAATAGACTCCAATAAGGCACGTGGAGTTTTATTAGACAGGGATGCAGCTACTTGAAGTTCATGAGATCCAACTTGTTTTAGTCTCAAGGAGCTCCCCTTCTCAATTAAAAACTGACAATATAATAGAAAAAATTTCAAATGATCAACAAAAAGATGGAAGGGCAGAGCTACAAAGAAAGCAAAATCTAAATTCCACTCATTAAATTTCAAGGTTTAGAGAGACAAATAGACTAATATAGTGTGTACTAAACAAAAGCAGTATAATGAGTTTGATCATATGAACACAATAGCAAAAAAGAATATCAGGAGTTACATAGATGCCGAATTTTTTTTGCATGGCAATTTTAGGAACTGTTTCCAAGAACAGAAAATCCCATCAAATTTTGTCCATGCTTTAGACTCAGTTTGAATTTGTCCACAACCAGGCATTTCATTCCTATGCTAAATTATTTTATCTGATAGCTTTCAATAAGCATTATCTCTCATGAACTAATATAAGCGGAGATAATAGAAAGAAGATGAACTTGCATTGCTGATAGAGTGCCTAATGTGATGAGTATATCTTACATGCTTGAAAAGTTTGTTTACTTTTGACACCTTGTATCCTGTTAATTAATATAATCAGAGATAGTAGGAAGAAATGTAAATTGCATAGTTGTCTAGAGAACCTATCCCTGAACTGTATATATTACATTTTTGAAACAAATTTACCGCTTCATGGTAGACTAGATCTCTCTTTTTTCTGCTCTTTAGGCAGAGAGAAGCTAGGTTTAAACATCATTTTCCTTTTCTTTTCAAGGATGCTTGCACATCCCATAAAGTTCATTTCTTTTGCTGCAAGGAGTTGGAAGTATCGGGATTGCAGTGGAACAAAATCATAAGGGGCATATTTGGTTGCTGAAAAGAAAAAATGAAAAGTGGATGAAAAGTGACTCCAAATTCCAATGGACAGCGGCCATATTTCTTTTGCTCCAAATACTAATGCAGGATAGGGTCTTGAAGTGTAATATTCTCATTTTAGTGCCTGGGATTGGAGGTGGTTGGGGAAGCCGGGAATTAAGATAAAATGTCCTTGTACTTTGCATTATCAATTACCAATCAACTCAGTTTCTTCAAGCCAGACAATATTTTTCAAATGTTAAGTAGAAGGAAGTAATCAGTTATACTTTCTCGCTTTTCATTCTCTTTATGGCAATGGAATAGATCCTGGTTCTTATGCAACCTCTGCTGCATGAAAGGAATAGGAACAGTTATAACATTTCTAAATCTAATTGACCTAATGCAAAATTAACTAATAAATCAAAATAAAATAATAGAACAAGACGACAAAAAAAAAATCAATCTCTCAACTTAATTTTCACTTATTATATTTATAAATATGTAAAAACTCATGGCAAGATGTTATGCTCTGACAGCCACATGTGAAAAGCAAGTCTTCAATCAAATATTTGTGCAGCTTTTACTTTTTCAACTTTCACTTTTGAAAGTTTTGAAAAAAAAAAAATTGATGAAAAATATGAGAAGCCAATAAATGCAAAAAACTAACTGTTGCTTATGCTCAGCAAAAAACAATGTTAAAAAACAAAAAAAATGTCTAAAACACGGTACAGATAAAAACAAGTAAATATAAGAAAAGATCTGTGTCCAATCAACTTGTCCCACATCAGTTATGCAATTGTACCAGCAGTGATCATTTTCTAATTTTTGATTTAATTATGGTACTCTATGAAAAAATGGGAGAAATTAAGAGTTCATTGGTGAATCTATTGCAATGATCTCTAATAATTAACTAAAATCAGTGGTTTGTAAAAAATTTAAGAAGAATGTTTTAGTTTTAATTTACAAGAATATTGAGATTAATATTCATGGTTTTGGACCAAATGAAACAAGGAAATGATATAGTTATTTGATTTCAAGCAAATACAATTTGATATTTTATTTTCAGATCTGACAACAAACTTTTAGAAGTAAAATCCCAACACGATTCAGAATCAAATATTATTATAATTTCTATGATCATCAAGATTGGAAAATTTACAGATCGATTTTATTTTTAGAAAAAGAACATGAGCAAACATTCACAGATCAAGAGTTTTAAACGCATGAAAGAAACTTAGAGCTCATGATCTTGATCTTTTTGGTATGAGCCTTCATTAAAAATAAAAAATATAATATATTTTTATATATTTACATAAAATAAATAGAGTATCTCTCCAACTAAAGAAATAAAATTCTGAATAAAACCGAAAGAGTACCTGATGCGTTTCCATGGCCTGAATCAAGAAAACCAAAATTCTTGATCAATTCGAATTGTGATATTTAGACCCATAATTAGAAATTTGTGAAGGTGTCTCCAGCAGATCTATGCATTGTTTTCTCTTTCGCTTGTTTTTTCCTAGTAATTTTAATCTTGATCTTGGTCTTGCAGAGAGAAGAATAGAGAGACGAAGAGACAGAGGAGATTGCGGCGAAAGAAACGAGGAAAAAAGATTAGGAGACGAGGAGCGGCGAAACAAGGCCAGGGTTGAAGGCAGGCAGGACCTACTTGCTAAGTTTCACCGAAGTTACACACCCCTGGCACCCAACTGAGCCCCAGTAAATTCAGAACAGACGCACGGGACCCACAAGAGGCCAGTAAGTGTAAGAAAAAGACAGAAGGAAAAGGACAAAAAAAAGGGAGAAATGGGAAAGGGCAGAAGGGGGATAAATTTAAAAAATAAAGAAAAAGAGAAATAAAGCAGTACCTGGTTTCTTGCATGGCTCTTTTTGCGCGTCTTTCTTGGTTTTCCTTTTACGTGTATTCACTAATTTAATTTTTTTCATAAACTCAAAAACCTTGTTAAACAAAATTTTAATTTAAATATTTTGTGTTTGTCATGTGGAATCTTTCTTTCCTTTACATCTAAGATTTGAATCCACCTTATTTTTATGAAATATTTTTATAAATATTAGTAATTTTTTGTCTTGCAATACAATTGTCTAGCATGGTGATTTGGTCTGCTCGACGGAAATCGTGTGTCGATCTCGTTGCGGAGATCGTGTGTTGATCTCAGAACAGAAAATAGAATTCTTTTAACTCTTGTTGGAGAGAGAAAAAAGACTGATGTGACAAAAAAAACAGAATCAAAAATCTAGAGCATCATAACGGTTGATGGCTCGATCGACTGACATGCAAACATGTGCACATTATGTAATATCGACTGCCTGGGCGGTCGATCCACTCTTTGAGATTTAACAGAGAGTGGAGGATGCCAGTAGATCGACCGCACAGTAAACTGCCACACTCTCTTAGATTAAACAAAGAGTAGGGAATGAAAGTCAGTTAATCGCTCAATCGGTCGCCTGGCTCTCTAAGATTTAACAGAGAGCAGAGGGGTTTGCACTAGTTGAACGGCCGGTTTACCGACAGTCGGAGTCTGGCTGTGCTGAAAATCGAATTCATTGTATTTTTTGACTCTCTCTCTCCTCTTTTGTACAAATAGAGAGAGAGAGGTGTATTCTTTATCTAGGATAAGAGAGAGAAAATAAGAATAATTTTTCTCTTATAAATTGTGTGTAAATCATTAAATAGATGTCTTTATTTTCTGCTCTCGATGTCGCCAAGCCTGCCGATCCACATTATATGCTTTGTGTCATTTAGTGGGTCTGGGACCCACAGGGGGGGGCCGCACCGAAGTTACACACCTGGCACCCAATTGAGCCAAAGTAAATTCAGAACGGACGCGTGGGACCCACAAGAGGCCAGTAATTGTATTCTTTAAGAATAAGACAAAAGGAAAAGGACAAAAAAGGGAGAAATGGGGAAGGAGAGAAGGGGCAAAATTTTAAAAATTACAGAAAACGAAAAAAGAGAAATAAAGCAGTACTTGGTTTCTTTCATGTCTCTTTTTGCACATCTTTCTTGGTTTTCCTTTTACGTGCAGCCACTTATTTGAGTTTTTCATAAACTCAAAAACCTTGTTAAACAAAATTTTAATTTAAATATTTTGTGTTTGTCACGTGGAGAGTCTTTCTTTCCTTTACATTTAAGATCTGTATCCATCTTATTTTTATGAAATATTTTTATAAATATTAATATTTTTTTATCTTGCAATACACAATTGTCGATCATGGTGATTTGGTCTGCTCGACAGGGACCGTGTGTCGCTCACGTTGCAGAGATCGTGTGTTGATCTCAGATCAGAGATCGTGTGTATTAGCATTCAGATCATATTTGCGAAATCTTCACCGACATGGAGAATTGCAGAAAGAATTAAAAATCTAGAAAATAGAATTTTTTTAACTCTTGTTGGAGAGAGAGAAAAAAGATTGATGTGACAAAAAAAACAGAATAAAAAATCTAGAGCGTCATAACAGATGATCGCTTGAACGACTGACATGCAAACATGTGCACATTGTGTAATGTTGACTGCCCGGGCGGTCGATCGATCCACTCTCTGAGATTTAACAGATAGTTGAGGATGTCAGTCGATCGACCGCACGGTCAACCGCCGCACTGTCTTGGATTTAACAAAGAGTGGGGAATGAAAGTCTGTCAATCGCTCGGTCGATCGCCCCGCTCTCTAAGATTTAACAGAGAGAAGGGGCTTGCACCGGTTGACCGGCCGGTCCACCGGCTATAGGAGTCTGGCTGTGCTGAGAACCAAACTAATTGTATTTTTTGACTCTCTCTCCTCTTTTGTACAAATAGGGAGGTGTATTCTTTGTCTAAGTTAAGGGCGTGTTTGGTAAGTTGCAAAACGTTTGCAAAATGCAAAAAGTTTTGCAACTTTACATTTAAAGTTGTTTGGTTTCGTTTATAAAATGCAAAATGCAAAACACTTTTGCAACTCTTCTTTTCCCACTTGCAGTTGCTACAGTTAAATTTGTGGTCATGTAAATTTCACTTTTACACTCATATTTTCCCACTTGCAGTTGCTACAGTTAATTTTGTGGTCATGTAACTGTCACTTGTAGTATACTTACAGTTCAAAACAGTTACTTGATAATCAATATAAAATTAAATATTATTAAATATTTAATATTTTAATAGTGTTCAATTTTTTATTTAATTATTTAATTATTTTATATTTTTAATCTTTAACTTTTTTATTGTTTTAATATTTAATATTTTACTATTTTAATTTAATATTTTATTATTTTATTAATACTTATTCCATTTTTATTATTTTATTTAGAGCTAATATTTTATTAATATAACAATATTATACTTTAATATAAAATTACTATATATTTAATTATTTATTTTTAATATAAAAAATTACTTTATTAATATCATAATATATTTTATTATTATATTAATATTTTATTATGTCAATATTGTAATAATAATTCAGTATAATTATACTATAATGATAATTTATTATTAAATTATAATTATATTTTACTTTATTAATTTTATATTTCTATAATATTACAATAATATTATAATAAAATTTATATTATAATAATTTTTAAGTATTTTTAATATTATAATATTATAACTATATTTTATTATTGTTGTAACGTTTTTTAATATTTATATTTTATTAGTATTCTTAAAATTTTATTAATGTTCTTTAGATTTTTTTTAAATTTTATATTATTTATTTAGTTAATATTTTAGTAATATTTTACTATTTATACTAATATTTTATTAATATTATTGTTATAAATAAAATATTAAGATTATTAATTTTTTATCTCAAATTTATTAATACAATTTAATTTGCAATAGTAGATTTAATTTAATAGTATTTATAATATTTAAATCACTGCTACAGTTAATTTTGTGGTCAACTTTTCCACTTACACTTTTACATTACCAACCAAACACCGTAAAACACAATATACTTTACCATTTACACTTTCACTTTATCAACTAAGCACCGTAAAACACAATATACTTTTCCATTTACACTTCACTTTATCAACCAAACACCGTAAAACACAATATATTTTCTCTGCTACAGTTCACTTTTTCCATTCTCATTTTACGACTTACGACTTGCGACGTTTTGCAACGAAAAGTGAGAAAGTAAGAATCATCTTCCTCTTGAAAATTGTAGGTAAATCATCAATAGAACTCTCTATTTTCTGCTTTGGAATGTCGGCAAGCTTAACGAATCTCGTGATATGCTTTGTGTCATTTAGTGGGTCTGGGACCCACAAGAGGCCTCACCGAAGTGACACACCCCCGGCACCCAATTGAGCCCAAGTAAATTCAGAACGGATGCGTGGGACCCACAAGAGTCCAGTAAGCGCATTCTTTAAGAAAAAGACAAAGGAAAAGGACAAAAAAGGGAGAAATGGGAAAGGAGCAAAAATTTAAAAATTAAAGAAAAGAAAAAAGAGAAATAAAGCGGTACGTGGTTTCTTTACTGTCTCTTTTTGCACAGCTTTCTTGGTTTTCCTTTTATGTGCATCCACTAATTTGATTTTTTCATAAACTCAACAACTTTGTTAAACAAAATTTTAATTTACATATTTTGTGTTTGCCATGTGGAGTGTTTCTTGCCTTTACATTTAAGATCTGAATCCACCTTATGTTTATGAAATATTGTATAAATATTAATAATCGTTTGTCTTGTAATATAATTGTCGATCATAGTGATTTGGTCTGCTCGACAGAGATCGTGTGTCGATCTCGTGACGGAGATCGTGTGTTTAATCTTAGAACAGAGATCGTGTGTATTAACATTCAGCTCAGATTTGTGAAATCTTCACCGATGTGGAGAATTGCAGAGAGAGAATCAAAAATCTAAAAAATAGAATTCTTTTAACTCTTGTTGGAGAGAGAAAAAAAAGATTGAACCTCAGCTGTCTCAACAAATTGTTGAAGGTTATATGATCTTTATGAACCTATGGCTTGCTTATAAAGAAATTTTATGATAAACGAATTTTACTAAAATTCTCTCTTTAAAAATTGGTTTAAAATGTCGGGCCAAAAGACACTTCTAATGGTACCCGCAGATTGACCCGTTAACCTGTGAAGCGCGTTCGTGTTTCATATGTCTGTGTTGTTCATTAAACAAGTCGGGCATGAATAAAGTGTTGGATGTGTTTTGAGTTGGAGGGAAAACTTGAGTTTCCCTCTTATTTGGCTTTGGCTTTAGTCTCACATTGGATAGGAGATCGGAGGTTTGGTAGTATATATAACAACTCCTTCCATGCCTATTATTACGAGTGTTGGGCCATGGGCCACATCTCCACACGCCGAACCGAATCGAATCGGGTTTGGGTGGCACGCGCTCACGACCCGCGGACACTAATACAGCTCAATTCAGGAGGCTCTTGAACCTGAATCTTTTTTTTTTTCAGTTTTCTATTTAATTTTTATTTAAAATTCTGTTTTGATTTCCCCGGATTTTCTGTTTGGTTTTGACCTACTTCTTTTGGATCTGCTCGCGAACTGCATGATTGTGTGCAGATTTGGAGCGAGTTTGTTACAACTGCTGAACTCCGAGAATCTATAAATAACTTCTCGCAGTTCAGTCAGTTACCTGCAAAGAAAATCTACAGAATTCTGTCTCCCTCCTCCAAAATTCTCTTACAAAATTCTGGTTCGATTTTTGGTAATTTTTTTGAGGATTTCTATTACATACGGGCGACACATTTCCATCTGAGCATAGGCCTAGTTCTTCGTCCAGGGCTGGGTGCTGGTGATCTAACGAGGAAACTTTTACCGTTAGGAGAGCAGGTCATTCTAAGGTCCGGACGAGGGACCGACCATCTATCTTTTAGGCAGTGCTTTTGCACGACTATCACCCCAGGTTAGCAATTTCCTTTCTTTTTATTTCGTTTATATTACTTACATTTTTAGGACAATTATTCAAATTGGTTACAGATTTACAAACTAAATTGTTGCATGTTTAAAAAAAATAAAAAATAAGAAAATATTGTCTTGTAACCAACATAAAGGACATGGGTTGATTCAAGTATGACACGTACCCGACCCGATCCAACCCATTTGCCATCTGTTACTGATATACATACACAATTATGTATGTATATAGACCAGATATGTACCTATTCATATGCAATTATGAATGAATACAGAGACGATTACAACACTAAGAAAATTCTCGTATGTCTATATACATACACTAAAAAAAATTCTGCTTAAGTGCTTAAGCGGCTAGTTAAGCTTTTTCTTTAAGTTGATTAAGCGGATGGTCAATCGGCTGGCATACTCTGCCACTTAATTTTTTTTTAATATATGAGAAACTTCAATTTACAACTTGAGATTTTGAACCATATGGCCCACGAGGTTGAGGTTGCGGTTCGGTTCAGCATCGAGCAGCGGTTCGAATTCTATGCTGCCCAACTAGAAGAACAGGCTCGGGCTCGGGCTCGGGCTCGGGATTGATGATCAAGCCATCTTCATCCGCAGCAGGAGCTGAGAATTAGCAGAAAAGAGACCAAATCATAGAATTAAATGGTGATTGAGATTATAGACTTTTGAATTGTTTGTAACTACTAAAATTCTATGAGATGAATCATTTGTTCACTTGTGAATCACAACTGTTCAAATCAGTTGGCTAGACTTCAAAAATGAGAATGAGCACAATATATTGTACAAACATACAAGCATGAAGAAAGGATTGGTGGTCAATTTACGGTCACATGTCTTTTGAATCCACAAGGCAATACTCTTTCACCAACGATTTTCATCAATAAAATTAATGATATGTTTATCTCTTAATAAGGTGTCCAAGATTGATGACAACCCTACGAAGACCAAGTAAAAACGGAGCAAGTCAGAATTATCTGAACTAAAGAATTTCAATTGGGTGAACATGTCAACGTGTAAGCCTGTAAAAAAAAAAATTTTGTATGATAATAAATTCACAAACTTAAAATATTAACCCATGTTCATGCTTCCGCGTGAACACTTGACATGGCCATTTTAGGACTATGAATCTAAATCTAGTACCACGTTATTATAAAAAATTAGGATAAAATTGACACACAATCCCCAAAATTCAAATAGGAAATCACAATTCTAATACAATTCTGACTCCAAATCTGTACTTATTATTAGAATATATTGCTAAGAATAATAATACAATATAATTAGTGAGTCCTAACTCAGTTATAATTGAGAATAAATCAATTAGCTATAAATATAACCCAGCGGAGTTTTTTCCATCCATCGCGAAAAGCTGACAAAGAAATTCAAAACAGAACAGAGTAGCACCATTGGGGAGTCCAAATTTGAATTAGAAGGGATTAATCAAGGTTAGCAAATCTCTTTTCTCTCCCTTTAACAATAATTTAATTTTGGATTTAGTGTTTTCTAGAATTTTTAATTGAGTGCTAGATCTCTTATCAAGTGCTATTCTTCTTCTTCTTCTTCTTTTATTATTTGATGATTTTAACATTATGACATTTATCACTTCTTTGATAAATATATTACAATAATTTTAACCAGGTCAAAAGCTCGGAACAAAATTTTTGGAGGTTATACATTACTATTTTGCAAGATCTTACCTGTGATACTTAGATGCTCCGACACCTGCTAAAATAATTTATATGAGTTTACTGTGAGCAAATTTGATACTACCATTCAAGTAACCCCTAAAACAACAAATAGTTAAAATAAAAATTAAAAAAAAAAATGGACAGATCAAATTGGATGTATTTACTGTGAACAAAATAATTTATATGAGTTTTTTTTACTGTTCTGAGCACAGTAATACCAACATACTTCAAATCTCGCCATATTAAGGCCTCAATCAATTAAATGGATTGGATTATAAATGTATTAAATTTGGTACACAACCTTCCCTCCAAGAGAGAGAAAGAAAACGTAAAAAAGATAATAACATAATTTTTGTTTTGACTCTCTGATTCTAACTTAAAAATAACCCTATCATGCTCATAATTATTGTCTCTCTTTTTTCTATTTTATGCTCGTATGGTTTTGTTTGGTTATTATTTAACCATTGACGCACAAATATTATGTTGATTATTGTTTGATCAGAAGGTTCACATAAGAAAGTAATTTTTTGCGAGCCTTTATGATATCGATGGCTTCTAGGATATAGTTATGAGAAATTATGATTATAAAAACACTATATTATAATTTGATTTGAGAAAATGTGATCCATAATTGGGACTGTATATTTCTTCCTACAATGGACTTTATTGAGTAATATACGGACAAATAGTCTCACATCGGCTAGGCGTGGGATGATCTTTGAGTATCAGAGCTTTTCAGGTTTCGTGGGTAGTTGATAGCCTGTATGTATGCGAACAAATAAGAGAGTTAGTTGAGTATACGTTATTGTGCCCTACTTGTATTGGTGATTTTGACAATAAGATCTCTCTCCCTTCTGCTCTGAGAACGTAGACACTTGCCGATCACCTCGTTAATTCTAGCGTTCTCTTTTGTTTATTATTCTTGCTCAATTTGTGATTGTTCTTTGGCGACTCTGGTGTTTGCATTGAACCTCCTGAGGAAGCAACAGGCTTCACGTGGAGCATCAATGGGTCATCGTGGATAATGAATGATTTTCTCCTTTTAATGTAAAATGTATGACGTATACATGTTTATTATTCATGCACTGGATTTCTCCAAGTGACCCTATCAAGTATTTGTGTTGGAGAAGTAACAGTGGTCCCTTGATAATGTTTGTGTTGATGATTCTATATTTTTCCTATTTATTCATGCAGCTAAGAGTTTTTGATGGAGCTATCAATTTGCAAAGAGAATCTATTTCACTCTCCTCCAGAAAATGAAGATGTCGATGACACAGATTTGAGAAGACCATGGTCAGATCTTCCCTTAGAGTTAGTTGAATTGATAGCATCAAGCCTTCCCTTAGCAGATCGTCTTCGGTTTCCTTCAGTATGCAAGAGATGGAGCTCAACCTCAACTTCTCTTTCTAGCTCAAAGCGATGGCCATGGCTCATGTATCTACCTAACGCTTGCAACGGCATCTACAAGATGTTCGATCCTTTGGATGGAAAGCTCTACTCCATGGATAATGAGTTGCCCGCAGATATTGGTCGCTTGGGTCTACGTTATTCCAAGGATGGGTGGGTGATCTTGGACGACGATAATTACTCTATCTTCATCATGAATCCATTTTCACCGGAGGAGGTTGTTTTGTTAGACTTATTAGTTTTAAAGTCTAATTTATTTTGGGCCTAATCAAGTCAATTGGATATTTGCACCCGCCCACTTAACCTATGTTGTTTGACCCAATAAAGAATTGATCAAACCTAAATGGTTTGGGTCTAGACACGTTTTCAATTACACTTAGCCATGAGTGTATTTAAATTAGAATGTGGGACTCATCTACACGTGTGGAACTCGTGTTATAAATCAAGGGCCTAGATCTATGATGAGTTGAACTAGGGTTTCTTGATGCTATATATATCATGAGTAGGGTTCCCTCTCCAAAAACAAGAATAACCATCTCTCTCTTGGAGGCCTCTCATCTCCTTCAAGGATAAAGAAGAGAACTTGGTGGCTGGAGAGAAGAATCCTCTCCCTCAACCCGGCGTCCTCGAGATCGTGCAACTTTCGGCATCCTCTTCGTGATGGAATCAGGTATGCCTAAAACCCTCCTTCCCTTTGATCATGATAAAGAGGCTTACAGTATATGTAGATCTTGTATGGAATAAATTTAGATCTAACAATTGGTATCAGAGCCTCCTCTTTATCAGATCATCGGGATATAAAGTAATAATTTTTGGTCTCGATTTATGAAAATTATGAATCTCTGTATTTAATTCAATAAAGATTATTTTTTGTGTCTCAAGTAATTGAATTAAATTGGAGATGGTTAAATTAAATTCATGTATATATATATATATATATATATATATATATATATATATATATATATATATTTTTTATGGTTTATATCTGTGTGTTATTATTATTTTTGATTCTTAAAAAAAAAAAAAAAAAAGGGGGGCCGTGACCTATCTGCATGCAGGCGCTCAAGCGCCTGCATGCAATGAAAGATAAAAAAAAAAAAAAAAAAAAAAAAAAAAGAAGGCCGTGGCCTATCTGCATGCAGGCGCTCAAGCGCCTGCATGCAGTGAAAGAAGAACCAATAAAAAAAAAAAAAAAGGGTACATGAATGCACTTGCAGCATTGTGGGCAGGCAACAGCCGCCGGCCACCATGAGCCGGCGGCTGCAAGGATTATATAAAAAAAATAAAAAAAAAAAAGAAAAGAATTTGGTTAATTATTTAGGGTTTCCTTAATTTGGGATTATGAGATTAATTAGAATTAAAAATTTAGAGATTGAATTTTACTCTAATAAGGAAACTTACTCCTAATTAATCTCATATTAAATTTCAATTGGGATTGTTGAGATTGATTTGGGTATTATGATTGAGATATAATTCTAATCTATTAAGGATATTTTGGGATAGAATTCTACTCAAATAAAGAAACCTAATCCCAATCAATCTCACATAAAGCTAATTGGGTTTATCCAGTTTATTTAACCCGGCCCAATAAGAAAGGAAACCAATAACTTAACCATTGCGGGTCGGGTCTGATTCAGACCCGTTAGCACTGCAGACCCGTTTTGCCAATAGAAACTTCAATTAGCCGTTACGGGCTCATACGACCTCTGTTTTGGGCATGTAAACAGCCGTTTCGAAGCTCTTGACGAGCACTACAGTATTACAGGCATTAGACATGACAAAACAGTAGTTAGTTGACATAAAGAAGGCATTGAAGTGTTTGTTTATCATGGTTATGTGTACCCTTACATGCTTCCGCTTTATCATCAATATTATATTGCTTATATTGTCTAGCATAATGAATATTGATGTATACTACAGTTAATAACACACAGATAAAGATATATACATGTTCAAGCTAAAGAATTTATAAAAGAGCTTATTTAATTGCGTATGTAGTTCATGCGGACAATAGCCGGCCCAAAGGAAGACTATTGTTTGGCCGAATTATGTACGGCGTTGGATACTTGATGTGGGTAATGCAAGTGGGAGAACCTTGATGTGTGGTAATCGGCCCAAAGGAAGGTTATCACACTATTGGCCCATATTGCATTACCCTCATCAACTAGTCCGATGGCGGAACAAGAATCCAGATGCATAAATTTGTGTGGCCCATGCGTGTGGCAATCGGCCCAAAGGAAGGTTGTCATTATGGCCGGGTCATTACATATATTATATGGCCAATATAGATTACTTAAACTTTAGGACCAATCCTATAAAGTGACAGTCGGCCCAAAGGAAGGCTGTTTTCTTACATAGGACCTAGACTTTAGGATATCTATATTGGGCCAGTACAGTGTTGGCATATAGAGACACAACTTGTTCTGAAAGTTTAACCGGCAGCTCTATCGGTTAAACTGGTTGCATTTTCTAAAATTCATTTTTTATGGCTATTACAGTAGAATTTTATTAAATGCAATGTTTATGTTAAATTGATGAGAAATTGTACACTTATGTAGTTTAAATTGAATGGTACAAACTTTAAGAAGTGATAAGACCATGTAAATGATCGTTCTTGAATTCATGCACCTAGAGTACACCTTAAAGATTGATGGATCTCTACTATCACTAATAAAAGTTCAGTAAAGAAATGGTCAATTATGATAAGTGGGAGAGATCTTACAAGATATGTCTAATGGTCATAAAGTACACTATTCCTATAACTATTAGAAGTCTATGCCCGATAAAGTCAGTGCTCACTTAGCATCCAGGGTAAACTTCTAATAAGAAAAGGAAAGTGAAACTAAAGGGAGGAACATAAACATCACTACAGTGGCTGATCCTAAGTGGCAAAAGTGCAGAAAAATAGCCTAAGGTCATTGCATACTTTTTCTGTAAGAAAGTAAGCCACCTCAAGTAGGAATGCATAAAGTATCAAAAATGACTATTTAGCGGGTATATCTCATATTTATGTTTTGTTTTGAGATTAATTTAGCTATAGTGCCACTTTATAAATTATGAATAGATAATTCACATAAGCGATTCAATGCGGAACTTCCAAACCCAAAGGAGGCCCAGCCCAGCTGAGCGATACGTATACATGGGTGATGGAAATAAAATTGCAATTAAAGCTATTGGAGTTTGTAGGCTTAAATTAGATTCTGGTTTTTTGTTTTAGATTTGGATGAGACTTTATATGTACCGTCCTTTTAGGCGGAATCATATTTCTATTTCATTTGTTAGACAGATCTAGTTTTGCTGTCACTCTTGATAATGAAATGCTTAGTCTACTTTCCAAACCTAAAGTTGTTGGTACTAGAATTCTAATTGATGGCTATATAAATTGAAACTTCATGCTTTATATACTGAATCTCTATATGTGAATAGCATAGGCACTAAGCGAAAATTAATTAAAGAAACATTAGAAAGTTTGGTACTAGACGAAGTTCAAGTGTCTTAATTTGGTGTATACAGACATTTGTGGTCCATTCCCTACAGCTTCTTGGAATGGTCATGAATATTTCATTACTTTTATAGACACTCTCGTTATAGGTACCTACACTTGTTCCATGAGAAATCCCAATCATTGGACATGTTTAAAGCCGTTAGATCTGATCATGGTGGTGAGTACTATGACAGATATGACGAATCAGGTAAATGTCTAGAATCATTTGTCAATTTCTGAAAGAGTGGGTATTGTCGCTTAGTACACCATATCAGGGACACCTCGTCAAAATGGTATTACTGAGAGATAAAATCACACACTAAAGGATATGGTTGGGAGTAGCTCACATTACTCTACCAGAGTCATTATATATTGAAGCCTTAAAAATGGTTGTCACCTCCTTAATAGAGTACCTAACAAAACAGTAACTAAAACCCCGTATGAGTTATGGACTGGGAAATCTCTCAGTATTAGGCATTTATATGTTTGGGGTTATCCAGCGGAAGATCGGCCATATATACCATATGAGAAGAAGTTGGACTCAAGGACAGTTAGCTGTTTATTCGTAGGGTATTCTGAGAGGTATAAAGGCTTTAAGTTTTATTGTCCCTCCACAAAGAACATAAAGACGGATTGCTAAAAGTTTTTGAGAATATTCAGAACAGTGGGAGTCAACTACATAAAGATTTCATATTTAAGAAAGAACATATTGTTATACCCATGACAATTGTTCCAAATGATAAAGTAGTTGTTCCACTTCAAGATGAAAATACTGTTGCATCCTTACAAGATACATATACAGTTCATCCTGAAGTAGATCATGCTAGTAAGATAGAAACTGAAAATTCTCAACCACAAGTGCCTAGGAGATCAACTCGGGAGAGGAGATCAGTCATTACAAATGACTATATAGTTTATCTCTAATAACATGAGTTTGACATAAGGCTAGAGGATGACCCCACATCCTTGAATGAGGCCAAACTCAACATTCACTCCACTAAGTGTTCAAATGCCATGAAAGATGAGTTAAAATCTATAAAGGACAATGATGTTTGGGATTTAGTAAGAGTTGCCTAAAGGAAAGAAACCGATTGGTTCAAAACCAAGCAGGATTCGAAAGGTAATGCCAAAAAGTATAAGGCACATCTTGTCACAAAGGGATTCACTCAAAGAAAGGGCATTGACTATAAGGAGACTTTCTCCCTGATTTTCATGAAGCATCCTTTTAGGATTATTATTATGGCACTGGTGGCTTCACTTTGACCTGAAGTTATACCAAATGGATGTTAAGATTGTCTTTCTTAATGGTAGCATTAAGAAGGAAATCTGTATGGTGCAACCAGAAAGTTTTAAAATGAAAGTTTCATAATATTTGGTTTGCAAATAAAGAAATTCATTTATGGTCAAAATCAGCATCTCGTCAATGGTATTTGAAATTTGATCAAGTAATATCCGATTTTGATTTTAAGGAAAATATAGTTGATTAATGTTTTACCATAAATTTAAAGAGAGTAGATTTATATTTCTTGTGCTATATGTGGATGACATTCTATTAGCAAAGTAACGATATAGATCTTCTACTTGAGATCAAGAGTTTTCTCTCAAATAATTTTGAGATGAAAGATCTTAGAGACGCTTCTTTTGTGATAGGCATCCAGATTCAACGTGACAGGACACGTGGAATATTAGGTTTATCACAAAAGGCCTATATCGATAAGGTGCTAGATAGATATGGCATGAAGAATTGCTCTAAGGAAGATAAGTTAAGTTTACTCTAATGTCCCAAGAACGATCTAAGGAAAGAGCAAATAAAAGACATTCCATATGCATTGGCGGTTGGATGTCTGATATGTGCTTAAGTTTGTACCCATCCAGACATAGCATATACCATTGAGAAACTTGACAGAAACTTGATCAATCATGGGATTAATCACTGGAAGACTGTCAAGAAGGTAATGCGATATTAATAGAAGACTACATGAAATCTGATCAGTTGCAGCTGATCAGATACACAGATTCAGATTATGCTGTATGTATCGACAATAGGAAGTCCACTTCATATTACATTTTCCTCATTGTAGGAAGATGGTGGATTTAGTCGAGAGGCCATTACAGCTACACTGTGACATTAAGAGCTATAAAGCTCTACTGCAATAGTGACAAGAGTTCAGTAAAGTCAAAGCATATCGACATCAAGTTTCTTATCATCAATGATAAAGTTCGGAATCATATTTTGTCTGTTGATAGTGATGACACTATTCTTAACATTACAGATTCACTCATTAAAGGACTTTCACCTAAAATATTCTTAGAGCATATTGCTCATATGGGGATGACTAGTCATTATGATATCCTGATTTTGTGGGAGTGGATAATTTTATGTAACAGACATTATTTCTAAGTGCACTTTATGGATATTTGTTGATTCTGATAAATTTATAACTGCTTTTCTTAAAGTTTACTTTTGCGCATTTGAGTTTGTTGAATTAGCAGTTGACTCGTTGGAGTCATAAAGTTAGACTCGTTGGAGTCATAAGGCTAGACTCGTTGGAGTCATAAAGTGGAAACCAGTTGGAATTGTACCTTATTTGATCAGAGGACATTTCCATGCCACACGTCCACATTTGATCTATGTCGTTAGGGGTTCTGAAACTTGTGATGTGGAAGGTCCTACCTCGATTATACAGAAGGTAACGATCGCCATGTTCGGTGGCAGGACTCTTAATGGACCAGATTGTTTTGAAACGTGGTTTGTCGGCAGTTAAAGTTTTTTTTGACGTCATAAAGTTATGCATAATATCTATTCAGTATGACTTGCTTGGCCCAAGTGGGAGATTGTTAGACTTATTAGTTTTAAAGTCTAATTTATTTTGGGCCTAATCAAGTCAATTGGATATTTGCACCCGCCCACTTAACCTATGTTGTTTGACCCAATAAAGAATTGATCAAACCTAAATGGTTTGGGTCTAGACACGTTTTCAATTACACTTAGCCATGAGTGTATTTAAATTAGAATGTGGGACTCATCTACACGTGTGGAACTCGTGTTATAAATCAAGGGCCTAGATCTATGATGAGTTGAACTAGGGTTTCTTGATGCTATATATATCATGAGTAGGGTTCCCTCTCCAAAAACAAGAATAACCATCTCTCTCTTGGAGGCCTCTCATCTCCTTCAAGGATAAAGAAGAGAACTTGGTGGCTGGAGAGAAGAATCCTCTCCCTCAACCCGGCGTCCTCGAGATCGTGCAACTTTCGGCATCCTCTTCGTGATGGAATCAGGTATGCCTAAAACCCTCCTTCCCTTTGATCATGATAAAGAGGCTTACAGTATATGTAGATCTTGTATGGAATAAATTTAGATCTAACATGTTTACCTTCCCGACCCCGATTTTCCTTATATGTCTTATGGCATTTCTTTCTCCTCTCCGCCGACCAATTCAGACTGTATAGTTTTCGGGATTAAGGACGCGACAGTTTTTAATGGTTCTAGTGTAAAGATAAGCACATGGCGATATGGAAACGATGCATGGAGCACAGAATTTTATGAGAACAACACTCATTTCCTCACGGCTAGGAACAATCCAGTGTTTCATGAGGGGAGATTCTACTGCCTGGGCAGGTGCGGAAATCTTGGAGTCTTTGATCCGAGGAATAATAGCTGGACGGTTCTTGATAACGCGACTCATCCGCTGAGTTTTGTGAGAGAGAGCCACTATGACATTGACGCGATGAGAAATGTACGGAGAAAGGGAGGGAGCAGTGTTATCTTGTGGAGACTTCAAAAGGGGAGCTCGTGTCCGTGTTCGTTCACAACAATGGGAAACCTATCAAGGTATCCAAGCTTGATAAGTTGAAGATGAGTTGGAGGAAAGTCGAAGACTTGGGAGATGAGATTGTTTTTGTTGACGCGAGATGTTCTATGTCAATTGCTGCTCCGTTCGACGGAACTGGAAACCGAATTTACTTCCCGAGGTGCTTGTGTGAGGATGGTTGTCCTAAAGAGGGAGTATACTATGACTTGAAAAACGAGAATCATCATACTAATTCCCAGTATGATGTCGAAGAGAGAGCTATGGGTCTGTTTGGTTGTCGTAACTGGCCGTAATTCGTAGTTGTAATTGATAAAGTCTTTTACAATTGTAAATGAGTTACATGTATGTAAATTTTACGGTATTTGGTTGGTAATATAAAATTGTAAAGTGGGAAAGTGTATTGTACTTTACGGTGTTTGGTTATCGTAATGTATAAGTCGTAAGTGAAAAAGTTGACCACAAAATTAACTATTTGGTGATTTTAAAAGTTTTAATACTGCAAATAAATATTAAAAAAGTTAAATATTAAAATTTTTTAATATTAATATAAAAAATATTACAAATTTGCATGACCACAAAATAACTGTAACTGGGCTGTAAGTGAGTGGTAACTAGGTTGCAAGTCAGTGTTAGTTGAGTTACGTAACTCTTTTACGAATTACGGTCCAAACAAACGCTGTAGTTGTAACTGGGTAGTAAGTCATTTACGAATTACGGAGTTTTACGCGAAACAAACGGTCCCTATATGCACATGGATTATTCCAAGCATGGATGATAGAAAAACAAGTAGGATGTGAACAATGATATGTATTAATCATTGCTTGTGTGGTGTTTTTTTTTTTTTTCTCATTTACTGCTTATCAATAAACACCATGGCTTTTAAATCCACCGATTAACTCAAAAAAAAATTATGATTATTATTTGTTTTATTATATTTAGTATATATGTTTTGAGATTGTAGATGTTGTACTAACCATAACTCAAGACTATGTATTGTCTTTATAAATTATGAACGGATCTCGTGATTTGATAACTGGACATGAATGCTACTAATTCAAGTAATATTGATATACTTATCATTCTATCTCAATTTCATTGTTATTTTGATGCTTTGTGAAAGCTAGATGTCTTTGGTGATGCATGGGCCAAGGGAAACAAATTGCACTAGGAACATAGAACATCAAAATGATCACCATAGTTTTAATGTTTACTGCAACAAGGTCTCGTGCAGTGTTGCACAGGTCTAGCTAATTGACAATTGCGTATAATTTGGCTCGAATTTTCTGACATGAGTTAAAATTAAATTTTGCATCGACCATAAGAGTTAAATTTAGAACAACTCTTGCAATTTTCGCAATTTTAGTAAAGAAAATTGAAGTAAAAAAGAAAACATTGAATGTTTAATTAGTTTGTTATTGCTTAGAGATCAGTTGAATGATAATTCTGTAGAAAATACCTAACTATTCCATTGGACATTATATTTTGGTTTCACTTTACATGTCACATAAACTTCTCTCACTAGCCCAGGACACTATTAAAACTTCTATTATAGTCCAAATAATTTATTTCAGTTGAAGTGATAAATGTTTTTATTACAAGCAAAGTCAAAACATTCATGCAAGCATGCCCGTATGTGTAATAATAAGACTACCGTGAGAAAATATAGAAGACGTTAATTTTGAACAATAATACTTATAAGGCTAGCTAAATATTCTCATATTTTTGGTCTCACATAAGGCCTACTACCGCGTTGTTCAGATGTCTGTTGCATTGTTATAGTTTGACCTATATAGTTTCAATTTGAAGTTTCAACTTCATGAAGGTGTCAATAGTATCTTCTATCATATTTGAATAAAACAACTCAAAAAAGGAAAACTATACTCACCAGAGGACAACTGAGCCATAATGCGTTCTACGATCAACTCTTATATACTGGCTCTCTGGTCTAGATTCTGAAAAATAATAAAGGCCTGTCAGAACCGGATCAACAATTATTCATAAGAGAAGGATAAAAAGAATGATAGAAGAGAGAATATGAAAACTCAATAGAGGTACAAGCGAGACATGAGAGTAATAGGAACAATACGTATGACAATATCCAGAACTAAAAGTAATAACAATAACAGAAATAAATGAAACAATATACCATTTACAGTAAATCTGTGTGTGGCATCCAAACCCATGAGGGGTCACCCTTCAAAGCACACCTCCCTGATCCCCTATTATCAGTATCCCACAATAACCCCGGCCTGGTTGATTTTATTAAGCAATGCATGTGCAAGACAGTGTGTGACTCGGTGAGACATGATTCCAAATCGGTATCAAGAATGTCAATGTTAAATAGTGAATACAGTATACATCATGATCACGAAACACATATAAAGGTAGCAGTATCAAGAGATAAATGTAAAGTCGTGCAAGTAGTGTCAGTGTCATCTAATACAGAATCCAATGATTATAGTAAACTGATCACGAACGAATGTATTATATGTTGGTTTCTGGATCAATCTGACAACTAATCAATGTCACTGAAATATCAACAATCTAATTGGCCAGGTCGGTAAAAATCAGGTGGGAGGTTTTCCGTTCAATAGAACGTTCCTAAATTTAAGAACCACCTTTCAATTTCCTTCCTTGGTTAAACACCAATTAGACTGATATAAATCAGTCTCAATATACTGAATATCAGTATATCTCCTGTATAAAGAAATTAATTCACTTATATAGTACTTGGAGTGAGGTACGCTTAAAGCGAATCTCCTTAAGACAATTGCGTCCCCCGCATTGGTGCTAACGGGTTACTGGACGCTGGTCTCCCAGATACAACACTCCTTCACGGTATTTGGATAGCACTACCAAATCACCGTACGGTCGAATCGCCAAATCACCGTACGGTCGAACCGTACTTAATCAGTACCTTCACAGGATTATTGAAGCAGCGGGACAAAGACAAATTTCGGGAGAATATTTGCCTTTACTTTGGAGGAGCACCCACTGTAGAGGAAGAAGGAAGGTTGATGAATATTCTTCTTCAGAAGTCCCAGATTCAGACAACAATTCTATTAAAGAATCTGTTGAATTTTCTAAGCCCTCCTTTCAGAACGAATTTTTGCAGAATCTCTTTTGGAAGCCGCACTTCCTGTTTGGAAGTCACTTCAAGACTGAGAGAGAGAGAGAATCTCCTTCAGATTTCTTACTGTTGGTGTTCTTGGTGTGTTTTATAATTGAGAATTCGGAGCGCTATAAAGGGCACGCCCTTTGTTCTCAATTTTCTCTATTTAAACACTACGAACTTCCATCCCATGGTCAATGTGGGACTAAATGCCTTTAGCTACCTTTAGTCCCATTTTGGCTTTGAATTAGGCAATCTTTAGACTTGAATATCTCATTCATTCGAAGTCGGAATTGAACATGTGAATATACCACGTTCATCCCCAATGGAAGGAGAACACACTCCAACCATCATCCAATTGATTCGATCAACGGATCTCGCCGTAATTCAATTCAAAGACTCACATATATATTCTTCATATTCCAACAATCCCCCACAATGAATGGAGATTCAAGGAATTGACACACAAAAAGACTGACTCTATTGTGAAAGGTACTTTAGAAAAGAAACTGCATCAGGATAGGTGAACTAGGTCTTGAACCTTCCATAGTGAAAGCTTTATCGAACTTACTGGCTAATCAGTGAACTAGGCCTTGAACTGTTAGCCGTTAGTGTAAGTCAAGTCAACAAGCTTCACACAGTGACTTTCCAAATCAACTTTGGTTCTCAGTTGTGTCCGTTTTGGCCCTGGACATTCTTGATTTCAGAGAGTATCTTTAGGGAATAACAGCCTCCATAGAAATTCCCAAAGAGCCGACCCAACTCTATACTCACATAGGTGATCGTCCTATTAAGAGTAGTCTACTCTACTCCACTTGTTTAGTAATAAGATATAGGCATCATTAAAAGCGTTAAGCTTATCCTTAATCCACTTGTAGAAAAGCACTTATGTGCACCTTAGGAATGGATTGGAGTCAAGCTCCCAAGTGCTTACTTGCTGAGTCAATCATAACTAGTTTTTCCTCTTGAACTTAGTCCGTGGGATCTCCAGTCGCTAAGTGAGATTTCCATTAAGCTGACTCGGTAAGGTTAGGCTTTTAGACCCATTCCCCTCGATGCGCAGTTTATACGCTCTCCACTTAAATCTTTAGTAAGCAGATCCGCTAAATTATCTTTTGACGAGACAAAGTCAATAGAGATAATTTCATTTGAGAGCAACTACTTAACAGTATTATGTCTACGATAAATATGTCTAGACTTACCGTTATATATAACATTTTGTGCTTCTGGGGTTAACATAGCCTCTTTAAATGTTTGAGGTTCGCTTTCAATAGCGTATGCTATGAAATCTGGACCAAAAGATTTTGAGATTCTAGATCTCTGACTTCTTCTTGGTTCAATTTTCGCATTAACAGTCGGTTCCTCGGGGCTTTCGTCCCTGAACACCATCTCATGTGTTCTTTTCCCAGAAGTATTATTTGTTTCCCGTTTATATGAAAAAATATCTTCAAAGAACACAGCATCTCTAGATTTGATAATCATGTTTACATGAATATCTGGTATCTCTGATTTATGAACCAGAAATCTGTAGGCACTACTATTCAAGGCATAGCCTATGAATATGCAGTCCATAATTTTTGCTCCCAACTTAGTCTTTTTAGGTAATGGTACCAGCACCTTTGCAAGGCACCCCCACATTTTGAGGTAATGGTAGGAAGGTGTCCTTCCATGCCATAACTAGAAACTCATAATGGCCATAACGAGTCCTGAATGCTGTCTTTGGAACGTCTTCTTTCTTTACCTTTAGCTGATGATAACCTGATTGTAAATCCAATTTAGAAAATACTCGAGCTCCATGAAGCTGATCAAACAGATCATCAATTCTTGGTAAGGGGTACTTATTTTTTGATGGTAACCTTGTTTAACTCTCTGTAGTCTATACACAACCGCTTACCACCGTCTTTCTTGTTGGCCAATAGCACTGGAGCTCCCCATGGTGAAGCACTTGGTCTAATCAATCCTTTGTCAGAGTATTCTTGTAGCTGTTTCTTTAGAATCTCCAACTCAGTGGGTGCCATTCTGTATGGAGCTTTGGATATCGGAACTGTACCTGGAAGGGTATCAATAGAAAACTCAATCGTCCTGTCAGGTGGAAGCCCTGAGATTTCCTTAAATACTTCTGGAAACTCATTCCAAACTGGTACTCTCTTTTTCTGAATCTCACCAGCAGTCATCTGTGCTTTTTCCTTGACAGGTTTGTATTCTCCTTCAAATTGGAACTCAGGCTGAAGCGGCATCTTGAAAATGACCTTCTTGTTTTGACAATCAATGACTGCATGGTATTTACTGAGCCAAGTTATGCCTAAGATTATGTCGTACCCTTTAGTATCTAGTACGAGCATATCTATGGCCAAGGTCCTGTTACAGAGTTCTACAGGGCAATCAATACAAACCTTAGTAGATACGACTACTCCATTCCCTGTACTAATCTCCCATTGGTGGTCTAAAGTTCGAACAGGTATATAATGCAAGGCAACAAAACGATCAGATATGTAACAATGAGATGCACCCGAATCAAAGAGGGCAAGAACGGGCTTCGAGTGTACCCTGATCTTACCTGTTACCACTTCTCCAGAAGTTTTGGCCTCTTCCGCTGTCAGGTTGTAGGCTCGTCCTCTTCCACGACCTGCTGCAGCTCTAACTCCCCTCTGGACTGGGCGGATAACTTGCTGTGGGGGAGGGGGAAGGGCTCTCCTAACCATTTGTCCCTGGTTCCTCTGTCCATCTGGCCCGGGAAGTGCTGGTAGTGCTTGGTTGGCTATTCCCATTCTCTTGTGGGGGCAGACTTCTACTGAATGATCACGGGAACCACATGCCAGGCATAACCCATTTGCCCTACGGCAATTCTGTCGGGAGTGACCTGGTTTCTGGCAATAGTTACAAACGGGAAATGGTTGGGTTGTCTCATTGGCGGAACCCTCGCCGCTCTATATGGACCTCCTCTCCCTGCTTGTGGAAATGGCCTTTTCATGGCCTGGTTCCCCATCATGTTAGTCTTCCCTTTCTCCAGTCCTCGCTCAACTTCCCGAGCTATGGTGAGGACTTGGGAATACGTTTTCAGCTGCTGGGGCATCAAGAGGATCTGAATGTCCATTCGCAAACCCTGTTGGAATCTACTTGCTCGCTTCTCTTCATCAGCTACCATATATGGAGCGAAGCGGCTCAGCCTCAAGAACTCAGCGGCATACTCATCCACAGACCGGTTCCACTGCTGAAGTCGGATGAACTGTTCTTCCATTTCTTTCTGGGCGGTGGCAGGGAAAAATCTACTATAGAAGCTTTGGGAGAACTGGTCCCACGAGACAGGTTTCTCCAATCTCGCTTCTTCAGCTAGCCACCAGGTCCTGGCTACATCCTTTAGCTGAATCTTGGCGACCTCCACTTGATTTTCTTTGGGACCCGGGCTGCGTTCAACAGATCTGTGGTGTCAATCAGCCATTGCTCAACATCTAGTGGTTTCTCTTCTCCCGTGAATATCGCCGGTTGTAACCGCCTGAAGTCTGATACATTCCCCGGCCTTTGTTCCTTGGGAGTTACTAACTCTTGCCGAAGGAGTTCCGTCTGCTGTTGCTGATTTTCCATCATAGTCTGGATAACCCTCAGAATCTCAACATTCTCTCCCGTGGGCCCGTTTGATGTTTGCCCGGAGTTGCTACGACCCGTCCTTCTATCCATACTTATATTGGTAAAAAGGAGACTGGAAACTGGAAAGATGGAAGGATTTTAGGACACAAGGAAAGGAATCAAGAAGGACAAGATAACTTTGTACATTGTAGTTGGCAATGGCAAATTCCAGTAATTTGCTGCTTGGTTGTACTATAGGTGTGAGAGCCTAGGCTCTGATACCAACCTGTAACGCCCCGATCCCACGGGTACGGGGACGTCACTGCGACGTACATACGCAGGTCAGAAATACCCTTACGTATATACGCTAAGCATCAGTACAAACAAGAATCAGAGTACGACAAAGCGTAGCGTCCTTTCATATGCCAACATAAGAAGTACAAGGTACAAGGTTATCACAGAATGTGACATATATTTACATATCGCATGCATCATATATCACAGCCAAACTCAAAAGTACGATTTACAAGATAATTACAAAGATGCTCACGAGCTGAAGAAAGGTCCCGCGAGCCAAAAGGAAAGTCTGAGATGACAGCAACCGAGACTAATCAGCCTGCTCGGAAAGGAAAGCCTGGTCCTCCACAGAAGGCTCCACCTCGATCCAAGGTTCGGAACCTGAACATACAAATTCAAGGGAGTCAGGACCTCCCAACAAGTAGAGCAGGTAACAGCCGAGTGGCAACAGAAACATGAACATGAAAGTTGGTACAATATCATGAGAATTCAGCCAGCAAGTAAAAGAAGCACCACATATTATAAACGGAAGGGCAATGTATACGCTTAAACTACGGCTTCACGAGACTAGTACCTCGAGGGAATAATCCAAACAAGGAAACCCTCATCTATATACCTTTATCTCATGTCACCGTAATCCAAGTGCATACAACTCCCACAATTAGCGTCTTATTATTGTTATTATTATTATACTCGTCTTACCCGTATGTCTAGGTATGTGTAGTAGCGTCCCAACACACATACATCCACATAGAAGTAAATCGAGGTTGTTATTGGAAACCGACGGGGGTATCAATGAACTATGTTTACAGTGGGTCCCGTGCATACCCGGGACCACGGCCCAGGATTGTTCCGTTGCTTGGTGTACGGAACCTGCCGCGAGGCTAACAGGAGGGTCTTATAGGATGCCCTTATCAAGATGGTACCAAGAAGGAGGGAGCCAGCACTCCCCTCGGTCGCCTGGAGGCCCACAGGTCAGACCGGAACATGTAGTTGCACAACATTCCTAAAACCACTGTAAACACGAACATATATTGATAGCCGCAAGTTTCCCCCAACCCGATGCAAGTTGTCTCGTTTTATGGTTTAACAATATTATCAGATAACGGGAATGAACAAGAACAAGTCAGGAATATCAAGAGTACTGGTTCGTACTATAATGTATCACATGAGTATCAGGAGTACAGTTGTACTTGCCAAGATGTCAGGTCATTATTCCCGTTATCGTGATAATTATGAGGGTCAAGTGGATCATGCCTTATGTTAATAGATAGCATGATAAGAGGTGATATTCATCAAGTGACAAGTCTTGCAAATAGCGATATATAATAAATGACCCAAAGATAATGTTCAAAATCAAAGGAGTAATTAACCATAACAATTAATCAAGATTAGTCGACTAGGGAGAGAAATTAGTCGACTTAGAGAAGGAGTTAGTCGACTATAGTAAAGGGTCAAATCGACTTAAGAAGGCTGCGTTCGGTTGGGTCGCGTCTCAAAAAGTGGCACGTTTCAAGAAAGTGGTGCGTTTCAAGAAAGTGGTGCGTTTTCAGAAAAGTGGTGCGTTTTCAGAAAAGTGGTGCGTTTTCAGGAAAGTGGTGCGTTTTCAGAAAACTGGTGCGTTTTCAGGAAACTGGTGCGTTTTCAGGAAACTGGTGCGTTTTCAGGAAACTGGTGCGTTTTTAGGAAACTGGTGCGTTTTCAGCAAACTGGTGCGTTTTTAGGAAACTGGTGCGTTTTTCTTAACAAATATGAAATAATATCCAAGTCTTGGCGAGTAGAATTACTCGCCTAAAACTGATCCTGTGATGCGTTCGACGCAGAGAAACTCGGCCCCAATCCAAGAGGAGTGGCCGGTCCTCACAAGTGAAGGAAAGAGGTTGTGGTAGTTTGGAGAAGATGGAGGTGCAAGTCTAGTTCACCACGCCAAATCGGGATTTTGCAAACGTTGTTGCGGGGGACGAATGTATAGTCCGTTAGAAAGAGGTCGACGAGGAGGTGAAGGTGGTATGCTTGGTGGAGGCTACGGTGGTGCAGGTGGTGGGGGAGATGGTGATGAAGTTTTGTGGAGGTGATGGGTTCTTTTGGTGTCTCTTGGTGAAAGAGGTTGAAGAAGATGGAGTTAGTTGTTTGGAAATGGTGAAGGAGATGGAGGAGAAGAAGGTGGAGGAATTGGTGATGGAAAAATGGAGATGGTGAGTAGTTGTGATGGCCGGCCAAAGGGGCTTGGTGGTGGTGAGCTTGCTGTTGGAGCTTGCAGGAACAAAAAGGATGAAGGAAAATAATGAGAGAGAAGATGGGAGTGCATATATATAGAAGGGGAAAATAATATAATAACAAGCCATCATCACTTTCCCTCCAATGAGTGCTGCGTTTGCAAAGTCCCAAGGCTGCGTTTAGGCCATTTAAAGAGCCAAACGCGGGAGCTCAAGGCTGTGTCCAGAGGAAAACGCAAGGAGGCTGCGTTCCAAAAGAAAAGGACAAGGCATGGGTGATTTGGACTTGAGTTGAGTCAGCCCATAAGCATTTAATGCAGCATGGAGAGGGTGGCTGCATTAATGATGAACCCAGCTGGTGAAGCTCGCGTTTGAGGAAGGAGAGAGAAAAATGGAAAAAGAGATAAGTGGAAAACTTGGATAAATTCTCGGTATCTGGGAAAATACCGAAAACTCCAGGAATGACCAAAAATTGAAGTATCCCGGAAAGCTATCCAAAAATTCACAAAAATCATAAATATTATGAAATGACTTTTGGTGAAATCGGTTTCCAGAAATTCTATCTCATTTTCAAAATAAAAATCTTGGAATATATTGGGATCGGTGTCTACACCGGGTAAGCTGGATTTTTGATAAAATCTGAAAATTCCCAGAAAATGCCCAAAGGAAGAAAACATAATTCTAAGAAGGAATGTGAAAGCAGAATCCGGAAATTTGATTCCAATTATAAATTAAAATTCCTGGAATCAACCAATGATACTGGCCGACACCGGTTTTGAAGATTTATAATTAAATTCCGAAAAATTACAGAAAATCATGAAAAATCTAGATTATTAGAAGATAATATTTGAAACTAAAATCAGTCAAATCTGGATACCGAACAGGTCAAATCATGCAGTACTGCTATATGAGTAAGGATAGTAGAAAATAAATATAATAATAATATGCTCAAAAATCAGAATACGTAACTGTGCACGTATACTGGGAATGGGGTGTTACAATCTATCCACCTTACAAAAAATTTCGTCCTCAAAATTTCAGGAAGGGGAAGATGACGGTAGAGAAGAATAGGAAGAAAGGGTTTTACCAACTAAGTTGAAAATAGTTGAGGGTAACGCTCACGAATAACGTCCTCCCGTTCCCATGTAGCCTCTCCTGGTGCGTGCCTATTCCAAGAAACCAATACTAGTGGTATTGCCTTATTCTTCAGAGTCTTAACACTTTTGTCCAGGATGGCCATCGGTTGTTCTTCGTAAGACAGATCAGGCTGTAGTTCCAGTTCGGAGTGATCCAGAATGTGACTCTCATCCTTGACATACTTCCTTAACTGTGATACATGGAATACATTGTGTACTCCTTCCAAAGATGGAGGTAATGCCAATCGGTAAGACACATCTCCCACACGATCCAAAATTTCGAATGGGCCGATGTATCTCGGACTAAGTTTTCCACGAGTACCGAACCGGATTACCCCTTTGGTGGGTGATATCTTTAAAAATACATGCTCACCGGTTCTGAATTCCAATGGCTTTCTGTTTGTGTCTGCCCAACTCTTTTGTCGGCTCTGTGCTGCCCGGAGGTGATCTCTGATAACTCGGACTTTGCTTGTTGTCTGAACTAGAATGTCTGGTCCCATAAGTCTTCTTTCGCCGACTTCGTCCCAACATATCGGTGACCTGCATTTCCTGCCATACAATGCCTCAAATGGGGCCATTTTGATACTAGCCTGATAGCTGTTATTATAAGAGAATTCTACCAAGTGAAGATAGTCTTCCCATGACCCTCTAAATTCTATCATGCAGGCTCGTAACATATCTTCAAGGATTTGAATAGTCCGTTCAGATTGTCCGTCTGTCTGGGGGTGATATGAAGTACTGAATTTAAGACGAGTTCCTAAATTTTCTTGGAGACTTTCCCAGAAATGTGATCGGAATCTCGTGTCTCTATCTGACACGATACTAACTGGAACTCCATGTAGACGAACAATTTCTTTCATATATTTTTCTGCAAGAACTTCTGTTGACTGACCTACTCTGAAAGGTAGGAAGTGAGCTGCTTTTGTGAGGCGGTTAATGATTACCCATACTGCATTATTACCCTTAGGACTGCGAGGTAGTGCTGTGACAAAATCCATGGTGATATGTTCCCACTTCCATTCGGGTATTGGCAAGGGCTGAAGAAGTCCAGCTGTTCTCTGGTGTTCTATCTTTACCTGCTGGCAAACTAAGCACTTGGCCACATGTTGGGCTATCTCCCTTTTCATGGCATTCCACCAGAACTTCTGTTTCAAGTCTTGATACATTTTATTTCCTCCCGGGTGTATGGAATAGGCTGAACTATGTGCCTCTGCCAAAATTTTCTGTCGAACTTCTCCTTGGGGGACACAAATTCTATTACCAAAATATAAGGCATTATCCGAATGTATACGGAGGTCAGTTCTCAATCCAGCTTCTATCTGAGCTCTGAATTTCTGTAATCTGGGGTCTTCTTTTTGAGCTTCTTTAATCTCATCCATCAGGGTTGATTGAATCTGAAAGGTCATCAACTGTCCTGTTTTATCAATCCCTTGTACTATCATTAAGTCCAATTTTATGATATCCTGAATCAACTCCTTCTGTTGCGTAAGTCGTACTAGCATTTTATTCTCTGGCTTCCTGCTCAATGCATCTGGTACTGTATTGACTCTGCCTGGATGATACTGTAAATCTATATCATAATCTGCCACTAATTCAAGCCACCGTCTCTGTCTCATGTTTAATTCTTTCTGCGTGAAAATATACTTTAGACTCTTGTGATCAGTGTAGATTAGCACCTTGTCTCCCAGAAGATAATGTCTCCAGATCTTCAATGCAAATATTACCGCCGCCAGTTCTAAGTCATGGGTTGGGTAATTCCTCTCATGTGGTTTCAATTGCCTAGATGCATAAGCTATGACATGACCATGCTGCATTAATACACATCCTAGGCCTTTCCCGGATGCATCACTGTATATAACCATCCCTCCTCTTCCTGAGGGAGTCCTCAAAACTGGAGCTGTAATGAGTCTTTCCTTTAATTGTTCAAATGCTGCAGCACATTCCTCGGTCCATATATATTTTTCTCCTTTTCGGGTGAGCTTCGTTAACGGGGCTGCAATCTTAGAAAAATCTTGGACAAAGCGCCTGTAATATCCGGCCAACCCAATAAAACTCTTAATTTCTGTTACTGTCCTTGGAATAGGCCAGTCCTTCACTGCCTGAATTTTACTGGGGTCTACTGAAATTCCTTCTTCTGAAATTATGTGTCCAAGGAAGGCCACACTATTTAACCAGAATTCACACTTGCTTTGCTTAGCATGAAGTTGTTCCTGTTGGAGAGTCTGTAACACTATTCTCAAGTGGTCTGCATGCTCTCTGTCGTTCTTCGAATAGATCAAGATGTCATCTATGAAAACAACTACAAACTGATCCAAATATGATGAGAACACTCTGTTCATCAAATCCATGAAAATTGCAGGGGCATTGGTGACTCCGAAGGGCATAACTAGAAACTCATAATGGCCATAACGAGTCCTGAATGCTGTCTTTGGAACGTCTTCTTTCTTTACCTTTAGCTGATGATAACCTGATTGTAAATCCAATTTAGAAAATACTCGAGCTCCATGAAGCTGATCAAACAGATCATCAATTCTTGGTAAGGGGTACTTATTTTTTGATGGTAACCTTGTTTAACTCTCTGTAGTCTATACACAACCGCTTACCACCGTCTTTCTTGTTGGCCAATAGCACTGGAGCTCCCCATGGTGAAGCACTTGGTCTAATCAATCCTTTGTCAGAGTATTCTTGTAGCTGTTTCTTTCAGTGGGTGCCATTCTGTATGGAGCTTTGGATATCGGAACTGTACCTGGAAGGGTATCAATAGAAAACTCAATCGTCCTGTCAGGTGGAAGCCCTGAGATTTCCTTAAATACTTCTGGAAACTCATTCCAAACTGGTACTCTCTTTTTCTGAATCTCACCAGCAGTCATCTGTGCTTTTTCCTTGACAGGTTTGTGTTCTCCTTCAAATTGGAACTCAGGCTGAAGCGGCATCTTGAAAATGACCTTCTTGTTTCGACAATCAATGACTGCATGGTATTTACTGAGCCAAGTCATGCCTAAGATTATGTCGTACCCTTTAGTATCTAGTACGAGCATATCTATGGCCAAGGTCCTGTTACAGAGTTCTACAGGGCAATCAATACAAACCTTAGTAGATACGACTACTCCATTCCCTGTACTAATCTCCCATTGGTGGTCTAAAGTTCGAACGGGTATATAATGCAAGGCAACAAAACGATCAGATATGTAACAATGAGATGCACCCGAATCAAAGAGGGCAAGAACGGGCTTCGAGTGTACCCTGATCTTACCTGTTACCACTTCTCCAGAAGTTTCGGCCTCTTCCGCTGTCAGGTTGTAGGCTCGTCCTCTTCCACGACCTGCTGCAGCTCTAACTCCCCTCTGGACTGGGCGGATAACTTGCTGTGGGGGAGGGGGAAGGGCTCTCCTAACCATTTGTCCCTGGTTCCTCTGTCCATCTGGCCCGGGAAGTGCTGGTAGTGCTTGGTTGGCTATTCCCATTCTCTTGTGGGGCAGACTTCTACTGAATGATCACGGGAACCACATGCCAGGCATAACCCATTTGCCCTACGGCAATTCTGTCGGGAGTGACCTGGTTTCTGGCAATAGTTACAAACGGGAAATGGTTGGGTTGTCTGGAAGGGGGCTCGCCGAAATGGTCGTCTCATTGGCGGAACCCTCGCCGCTCTATATGGACCTCCTCTCCCTGCTTGTGGAAATGGCCTTTTCATGGCCTGGTTCCCCATCATGTTAGTCTTCCCTTTCTCCAGTCCTCGCTCAACTTCCCGAGCTATGGTGAGGACTTGGGAATACGTTTTCAGCTGCTGGGGCATCAAGAGGATCTGAATGTCCATTCGCAAACCCTGTTGGAATCTACTTGCTCGCTTCTCTTCATCAGCTACCATATATGGAGCGAAGCGGCTCAGCCTCAAGAACTCAGCGGCATACTCATCCACAGACCGGTTCCACTGCTGAAGTCGGATGAACTGTTCTTCCATTTCTTTCTGGGCGGTGGCAGGGAAAAAATCTACTATAGAAGCTTTGGGAGAACTGGTCCCACGAGACAGGTTTCTCCAATCTCGCTTCTTCAGCTAGCCACCAGGTCCTGGCTACATCCTTTAGCTGAATCTTGGCGACCTCCACTTGATTTTCTTTTGGGACCCGGGCTGCGTTCAACAGATCTGTGGTGTCAATCAGCCATTGCTCAGCATCTAGTGGTTTCTCTTCTCCCGTGAATATCGCCGGTTGTAACCGCCTGAAGTCTGATACATTCCCCAGCCTTTGTTCCTTGGGAGTTACTAACTCTTGCCGAAGGAGTTCCGTCTGCTGTTGCTGATTTTCCATCATAGTCTGGATAACCCTCAGAATCTCAACATTCTCTCCCGTGGGCCCGTTTGATGTTTGCCCGGAGTTGCTACGACCCGTCCTTCTATCCATACTTATATTGGTAAAAAGGAGACTGGAAACTGGAAAGATGGAAGGATTTTAGGACACAAGGAAAGGAATCAAGAAGGACAAGATAACTTTGTACATTGTAGTTGGCAATGGCAAATTCCAGTAATTTGCTGCTTGGTTGTACTATAGGTGTGAGAGCCTAGGCTCTGATACCAACCTGTAACGCCCCGATCCCACGGGTACGGGGACGTCACTGCGACGTACATACGCAGGTCAGAAATACCCTTACGTATATACGCTAAGCATCAGTACAAACAAGAATCAGAGTACGACAAAGCGTAGCGTCCTTTCATATGCCAACATAAGAAGTACAAGGTACAAGGTTATCACAGAATGTGACATATATTTACATATCGCATGCATCATATATCACAGCCAAACTCAAAAGTACGATTTACAAGATAATTACAAAGATGCTCACGAGCTGAAGAAAGGTCCCGCGAGCCAAAAGGAAAGTCTGGGATGACAGCAACCGAGACTAATCAGCCTGCTCGGAAAGGAAAGCCTGGTCCTCCACAGAAGGCTCCACCTCGATCCAAGGTTCGGAACCTGAACATACAAATTCAAGGGAGTCAGGACCTCCCAACAAGTAGAGCAGGTAACAGCCGAGTGGCAACAGAAACATGAACATGAAAGTTGGTACAATATCATGAGAATTCAGCCAGCAAGTAAAAAAAGCACCACATATTATAAACGGAAGGGCAATGTATACGCTTAAACTACGGCTTCACGAGACTAGTACCTCGAGGGAATAATCCAAACAAGGAAACCCTCATCTATATACCTTTATCTCATGTCACCGTAATCCAAGTGCATACAACTCCCACAATTAGCGTCTTATTATTGTTATTATTATTATACTCGTCTTACCCGTATGTCTAGGTATGTGTAGTAGCGTCCCAACACACATACATCCACATAGAAGTAAATCGAGGTTGTTATTGGAAACCGACGGGGGTATCAATGAACTATGTTTACAGTGGGTCCCGTGCATACCCGGGACCACGGCCCAGGATTGTTCCGTTGCTTGGTGGACGGAACCTGCCGCGAGGCTAACAGGAGGGTCTTATTGGATGCCCTTATCAAGATGGTACCAAGAAGGAGGGAGCCAGCACTCCCCTCGGTCGCCTGGAGGCCCACAGGTCAGACCGGAACATGTAGTTGCACAACATTCCTAAAACCACTGTAAACACGAACATATATTGATAGCCGCAAGTTTCCCCCGACCCGATGCAAGTTGTCTCGTTTTATGGTTTAACAATATTATCAGATAACGGGAATGAACAAGAACAAGTCAGGAATATCAAGAGTACTGGTTCGTACTATAATGTATCACATGAGTATCAGGAGTACAGTTGTACTTGCCAAGATGTCAGGTCATTATTCCCGTTATCGTGATAATTATGAGGGTCAAGTGGATCATGCCTTATGTTAATAGATAGCATGATAAGAGGTGATATTCATCAAGTGACAAGTCTTGCAAATAGCGATATATAATAAATGACCCAAAGATAATGTTCAAAATCAAAGGAGTAATTAACCATAACAATTAATCAAGATTAGTCGACTAGGGAGAGAAATTAGTCGACTTAGAGAAGGAGTTAGTCGACTATAGTAAAGGGTCAAATCGACTTAAGAAGGCTGCGTTCGGTTGGGTCGCGTCTCAAAAAGTGGCACGTTTCAAGAAAGTGGTGCGTTTCAAGAAAGTGGTGCGTTTCAAGAAAGTGGTGCGTTTTCAGGAAAGTGGTGCGTTTTCAGGAAACTGGTGCGTTTTCAGGAAACTGGTGCGTTTTCAGGAAACTGGTGCGTTTTCAGGAAACTGGTGCGTTTTTAGGAAACTGGTGCGTTTTCAGCAAACTGGTGCGTTTTTAGGAAACTGGTGCGTTTTTCTTAACAAATATGAAATAATATCCAAGTCTTGGCGAGTAGAATTACTCGCCTAAAACTGATCCTGTGATGCGTTCGACGCAGAGAAACTCGGCCCCAATCCAAGAGGAGTGGCCGGTCCTCACAAGTGAAGGAAAGAGGTTGTGGTAGTTTGGAGAAGATGGAGGTGCAAGTCTAGTTCACCACGCCAAATCGGGATTTTGCAAACGTTGTTGCGGGGGACGAATGTATAGTCCGTTAGAAAGAGGTCGACGAGGAGGTGAAGGTGGTATGCTTGGTGGAGGCTACGGTGGTGCAGGTGGTGGGGGAGATGGTGATGAAGTTTTGTGGAGGTGATGGGTTCTTTTGGTGTCTCTTGGTGAAAGAGGTTGAAGAAGATGGAGTTAGTTGTTTGGAAATGGTGAAGGAGATGGAGGAGAAGAAGGTGGAGGAATTGGTGATGGAAAAATGGAGATGGTGAGTAGTTGTGATGGCCGGCCAAAGGGGCTTGGTGGTGGTGAGCTTGCTGTTGGAGCTTGCAGGAACAAAAAGGATGAAGGAAAATAATGAGAGAGAAGATGGGAGTGCATATATATAGAAGGGGAAAATAATATAATAACAAGCCATCATCACTTTCCCTCCAATGAGTGCTGCGTTTGCAAAGTCCCAAGGCTGCGTTTAGGCCATTTAAAGAGCCAAACGCGGGAGCTCAAGGCTGTGTCCAGAGGAAAACGCAAGGAGGCTGCGTTCCAAAAGAAAAGGACAAGGCATGGGTGATTTGGACTTGAGTTGAGTCAGCCCATAAGCATTTAATGCAGCATGGAGAGGGTGGCTGCATTAATGATGAACCCAGCTGGTGAAGCTCGCGTTTGAGGAAGGAGAGAGAAAAATGGAAAAAGAGATAAGTGGAAAACTTGGATAAATTCTCGGTATCTGGGAAAATACCGAAAACTCCAGGAATGACCAAAAATTGAAGTATCCCGGAAAGCTATCCAAAAATTCACAAAAATCATAAATATTATGAAATGACTTTTGGTGAAATCGGTTTCCAGAAATTCTATCTCATTTTCAAAATAAAAATCCTGGAATATATTGGGATCGGTGTCTACACCGGGTAAGCTGGATTTTTGATAAAATCTGAAAATTCCCAGAAAATGCCCAAAGGAAGAAAACATAATTCTAAGAAGGAATGTGAAAGCAGAATCCGGAAATTTGATTCCAATTGTAAATTAAAATTCCTGGAATCAACCAATGATACTGGCCGACACCGGTTTTGAAGATTTATAATTAAATTCCGAAAAATTCCAGAAAATCATGAAAAATCTAGATTATTAGAAGATAATTTGAAACTAAAATCAGTCAAATCTGGATACCGAACAGGTCAAATCATGCAGTACTGCTATATGAGTAAGGATAGTAGAAATAAATATAATAATAATATGCTCAAAAATCAGAATACGTAACTGTGCACGTATACTGGGAATGGGGTGTTACAATAGCTCAAGTGTGGAAACTAGGTGTTTTCGGAAACAAGCAACAAAGAAAAACTAATTGGAAAATCTCTTGTAAAAGATAGAAAATGAAAGATCAAATCAATATCCCAAAACCTAGTATTCTTTGATATTTCAAAAACCCAAAAACAATAATGATTGGAAGTTTAAAGCACAAAACTCTTTTTAAAACTCTTTTAAAATACTAGAGAAAGTCTGGAAATTTTGTCTCTAAAAACCTTGGCCAAAATCCCAAAGGAATGGGGTTTATATAGGCCAAACAGAAAACTAGCCGTTAGAGCTGAGCTGGCAGCTCTGACAAGCAGCGGTCGACCGCCCGATCGACCGCCAACGGTCAGAAATGTGACCGTTGGGCAACCACGGTCGACCGGCCCGGTCGACCCAAACAAACAGAGAACACTGCTCTCAACCCGGTCGACCGGCCCGGTCGACCGTCCCAGTGCTGCCAAACGTGCACAGATTTGTGCACGTCGGTCGACCGGCCCCGGTCGACCGACTTCTCCCCTAGTCGACTAGTCAGAGGACCAAGTCGACTTGGTTGAAGCCTGGAACAACAATCTGGGTCAGAAAAATATGTTAAAATATTTTCTAAAAATCTTTTATTACTTCCAAAATCACCAAAAATAGTTTTATCATTTTGCATTGATATATAAACATGTGGTAAAAAGTTTAGCTCAAATATCAATCAATATGAACTATTTTTGTGTCTTATCATTTTTACCATAAACCAAAACTTGTATTTTATTAAACTTGGATTTTCCAACACATGAATAGGAAAGTCAAAATAAGTTTGTTTAGAAATTTAGCATGCATGTATAGAAAGAAACAACTATACATATATCAATTAAAACTTGTTTTGATCACTATTCATGAAAACCAAATCCAAACATAAAACGTGTGTGTATTTGCACTTGAGCATATCAACTATACTAAGCTTTACAAATGGATCTAAACACACTATCTAAACTATGGATACCTAAGTCTTCTTGATGATCTTCATCTTCAAGTTGACTTGCTCCAAAACTCCATCCATGGGCTAGGCAATGTGATCTTGAAGCTTTGGCCCTGGATTCACCATGAAAAGCTTCTAAACACCTTTGTTGAAGCTAATCACCAACTAATATCTTGGTTAATGATCTGAAACTTAAACAACACAAGATTATTAGTAAACATAACTACATGAGTTAATCATCATCAAAACTAGAGTGGAAGGCCTTTGGGCCAACAATCTCCCCCTTTTTGATGATGACAAAACTCATGGAGTTATATATGCATGGATTAAAGTTAAGCTTCAAGGAAGCTTCCCCTTAACTCATGCATAGCACATAAACATAAAGATATGCAATATAAGCTCATAAACATGTATGCATAGACATGCATAAAAATAATGAAACATGTTAAAGCTCTTGATACCAATAAACATCAAACTAAAAACGATGCTCTTGATACCAATTAAACGACAAACTACAAAACAAAACATGCATATAAAACATGTGCATATTAACTCAAATTCTTCTCCCCCTTTTTGTCAATCATCAACAAAGGGGTAAGCAATCAAAACAATAAATACAATGAGGGGTAAAAATCTTCTCCTCTTTTTGTCAATCAAAACAAGAAAAGCAAAGTCAATAAGGGGTTTCAATCAATTCGTAACATGTTATGCCTCTAGATACCAATAAGAAAATGAAAAACAACATCTTGATACCAATTGAAATATTTGTTCATTTTAACCATGTGATATCAATTGAAATAAAACATTATTCTTTAAGGCATAAAGATACCAATTGAAAGTAAACAAAAATCAATAAATGTTATATGCTATATACATTCATGAAGAGGAAGACGCTAAGTTAACTTCCCTACACATATGCATTTACATGAAGAAGGGATGACAAGCCCCAATTCACATAACACATATTATGTAATGCATAAGAGGAGATGTGAAGCTCCCCCTACACACGTGTATCACATAAAGAAAGGATGTCAAGCCTCTCAATACAAGATACACTCAACATGAATCTATATGTAGAAGAGATGTTAAGCTCTCCTTACATATAGACAATACAAATCAAAACTTTTGTATTTTTCTTTAAACAAAATTTTAGATACCAATTTAAAAACACAAGACATCTTGATATCAAAAGATAGTATTTTTCTTTTTAAGATCATATGATACCAATTTGAAAGTCTTTAAAATTCATTTTTAAAGTCATAAAGTATGGGAGCAGGAATCAAATACCAATTAAAATACAAAGTCAAATTTTCTCCCCCTTTATGAGATACAAACATAATACATGCATAGGCTTGAAATAAGATACCAATTGAAAAATAAATCAATTGAAATAAAGTTAAAACTCAAGGTGTTGGGTTATGCTAGAGCTTGAGTAAACAAAAACTAAAATTTGTGATATTTTTGAACAAAAATAAAACATATATGTATGAAAATTAGATACCAATAGGAATTGATACCATTTAAAGAACATACATACACAATAAACAATTATGAGTATAAAAAAAGAATCAAATTGATACCAATTGAAAGTGTTCAATGATACCAATTGAAATAACAACAATAACATGTGTATACCTCATAACACAACGAAGAAAACGAACTAGTTAAAATGGAAAGTTTTGTAAGGAATAAAACAAAATAGTTTTTCATAAAACATGAAATCCACATGATAATCAACACTCTAAATCATTTAAGCATAAAATATGACTCATGAAAACAAAACATGAGCAAGCAATAGATGTGAGTGTACAAATAAAATGTGAATATCATAGTCATGAAATTTTTTCATTAAGCTCAATTATTCCTCAAACATGAAAACATGAAAATATAAACTTCATCTAAACTATTTAAGCTTCAAGGCATATGTATGTCATGTACAAACTAAAGTATACATACATATCCAAACATAAAGAGTCCACAAATTATATATACATGAGGGCACGTGGCTCAAAAGGATAAACATGTATATCTAATTGTTTGGACAAGGTAGACATATACATGAAGTTAAATATAAACACATGAAAACATGAATAATTAAATTTTTATTAAATCAATTTTCATTTCAAGGTATATGTATGAGTTGTCAAACAAGAAGTATACATACATATCCCTAAACACAATTGAGTCCATAAATAAATATTTGCATGAAAGGCAAATGACTCAAGGGGTATACATGTATATCTTAAGGTTTGACAATACAAACATATACATGAAGTGAAAAATCACAAAACAAATCCAAAAACATGAATACAAGTTTAAAATGTATGGATCATCAAAACTAGACTATACTAGCACATCTAATGGGTTCAAATAAGCGTTCAAGTACAAACATATGTAGATTTATTTGTGGCCCACTATATGCACAAGTATATACCTAGTTTTAGTGAAAACTAACATCTAAACATATATTCAAATCATGTAGCATCAAAAACAAGATAAAATTCAACATGATAAACAAAAACATGATTATTATGAATATCTACATTGAAAAACACCTAGAGGGGGGTGAATAGGTGTAAGTGCTAATCTAAGAAAACTCAATACAAACTAAGTGCACTTAATGCGGAAGCTAAACAATTTTGCAATCTCACTTACTACAATACAACAAGTGTAACCGAATTCCCCGTGAAGGGCTCTGGACTAACTCCTCTTGATTCCCCTTGAAATGGGTTGAGGTGCTATGTGAAGCTCTTGTTGGATGAGTATAAGGGATGCACACACACAAGCAATCCAAGCAAATAATGAATAAGCAATATGAATCAATGCAAGGACAACACAAGCAAATAGATATGATATGGCAATATGAATTATGCTCAACACAAGCAAATATGATATGATGTTATGAATGATGCTTTGCACAAATAAATGAGAGAGAGTTAAAGAGACAATGGATCAAACGCAAAGGCAACGATATGTTTCGAGGTTCGAGCACCTTGCTCTACATCCCCGCCTACACCACCGTGTAGGATTTCCAATCCACTATCTCCCACCGAGGGAACCTCTACCAAAGAGGATTTGTTACAACACTAGGAGTACCTAACTCCTCTCTCAAACAACCACCTCACAACCGAGGGGTAGGCCCGTAGCCAATACAACAACCAACACCTCTACCGAAGAGGGTTTACAACCAATCTCCACCTCTCACTAGAGGGAGCAACCAACAAGCCTCACCTCTACCAAAGAGGGAGCAAACACCAACCCAATACAACAACCTCAACCTCTACCAAAGAGGGAGCAACTCAAGAAATCAAGAGTTTACAACAAGTGGTGTATCTCAACCACAAACCTCTTTCCTTTTTCTCTTTTCCACAAAATAAAGGATCCTAATAGATTAGGATAGATGATAGCTCAAGTGTGGAAACAAGGTGTTTTTGGAAACAAGCAACAAAGAAAAACTAATTTGGGAAATCTCTTGTAAAAGATAGAAAATGAAAGATGAAATCAATATCCCAAAACCTAGTTTTCTTTGATTTTCCAAAAACCCAAAACAATAAAGATTGGAAGTTTAAAGCACAAAACTCTTTTTAAAACTCTTTTAAAACAATAGAGAAAGTCTGAAAATTTTGTCTCTAAAAGCCTTGGCCAAAAACCCAAAGAGATGGGATTTTTATAGGCCCATCAGAAAACTAGCCGTTAGGCTGAGCTGGCAGCCTGACAGGCTGACGGTCGACCGGCCCGGTCGACCGCCAACGGTCAGAAATATGACCGTTGGGCAACTGCGGTCGACCGGCCCGGTCGACCCAACAAACAGAGAGCTCTGCTCTCGTCCCGGTCGACCGTCCCAGAGACTCCAAACGTGCACAGTTTGTGCACGTCGGTCGACCGTCCCGGTCGACCGGCTTCACCTCAAGTCGACTAGTTCGGTTGACTAGTCGACTGATTGAAGTCTGGAACAGAAATCTGGGTCAAAAAAACAGTGTAAAATATTTTCTAAAAATCTTTTAACACTTCTAAAAATCCACAAAAACTTGTTTTATCATTTTACTTTGATAACCAAACTTGTGATAAAAATTTCAAGACATATATCAATCATATCAATTCATTTTTGTGTCTTGCCAATTTTATCAAAAACAAAACTTGTATTTTATCAAACTAGACTTTTTCAAAACATAAATAGGATAGTCAAAATGAGTTTGTTTAAAAGTTAAGCATGCATGTATAGAATGAAACAACTATACATATATCAATTAAACTTGTTTTGATAAACTATTCATGAAAACCAAAACTCAATCATAAAACGTGTGTGATTGTGCACTTGAGCATATCAACTATACTAAGCTTTACAAATGGATCTAAACACACTAAACTAACTAGGATACCTAAGTCTTCTTGATGACCTCCATCTTCAAGTAGACTTGCTCCCAAACGCGTGATCCACCGGGTGCAAATGAAAGGTCTTTAAGCTTTTGGCACCGGAATCACTTGTGAAGCTTTTAACACTTCTTGTTGAAGCTAATCACCAACTAATATCTTGGTTAATGATCTGAAACTTAAACAACACAAGATTATTAGTAAACATAACTACATGAGTTAATCATCATCAAAACTAGAGTGGAAGGCCATTGGGCCAACATACATGTTATTAGAATATGATATACGCAATATCAACCATATAGTGAGAACACAAAAGAATTTATCTATATTAAACATGGGTGCCTCAAAATAACTAAACATGTATATCATTAATCTAATAAGCATGGCATATTCATACTAATCAACAAACATCAAAAACATGCTATGAAGGATAAACATGGAAAGCATGTAAACAATAAGTGGGAGTAAAGGATTGTTACCAAAACCGAAGAAGCAACTCTCCTTGTCTCCAAAACATGGTGGTCATCTCCACCAAATCTTCCCTTGAAAGTGATGCATCCAATTGATTTCCTTTAAGTACGGAACGCATCCACTCCAAGGTGTCATCACTCTCACGTCATGTGAGAGCCCACACCTACATCAAAAACACGAGGGATGGTCTTTGGTACCCATACTCTTTTGGGTCCATGGGGGTTAGTCTCATTTCTAACCCAAACAAATTTTTTGCTAAATTAGGAGTATGTAATCTATCATAGCAAAATTTAGCAAGGTGGCCCTTACGTCCACAATGTGTACAAGTGTACACATGAGCATACTTGTGATGGTATGCGTGGGAAGCATGTGTATGCCGTGGAGGGTGTGCATGAAAAGATGGAACTTGTTTCTTTCGAACCAAGGATTCTAAACGTGTATGGTTCATGGCACATTGGCTCATAGTGGAGCCCAAACAATCAACCTTCTTCTTAAGCATGGATATATCATTATCAATTAAAGAAGAGGTGACACATGCAATAGGTGAAGTGTGTGATACTACCCTAGCATGGCAAACATGAGCATCTATCTTATTTTGCAAAACAATATTTTTATCTAAACAACCATTTAAGTCATTTGAAATAGAAATAATTTTATTTTTCAAAGCAACATTTTCTTTTAAAACAAAATCAACTTTTGAAGACAAGTTCTCATTTTTCTTCAAAAGTGTTTCACAATCATTTTTAGATTTTAAAAAATTATTTTCTTTTAGTGCAAGTTCAAGTTGAGATTTTAATGAATCATTCTCATTAGCAATCTCCTCTTTCTCTTGCAAAACAATATCAAGTCTAGCAATCAAATTTTTATTTTCTTTATCAATGCCTAGACTTTTCTTTTTCAAAATTTTATATTTTTCAATTAGCTTTTCACAAACAATAGATAGTTCTTCATTCAAAGCATGGGGATCAATATTCTCATTACATGAAGAACTAGCACTATCATCACAATCTGAGTGGGGTTCCGAATGTACCTCAAGGGAGTCATTCCCTTGGACCATGAAGCATTGAGAATCAGATTCTCCACTAGATTCCTCCGGTTGATTTGGCACTTGAAGCTCGGAGGTGGTGGTTGTTGTCAATTTGTTCCACACTGCAAAGGCGGAATCAATGTTAGAAACACACATAAGATAATCTTTAGGTAATGTGCTTCTAATGGCCTCTAGGGCTTGTGCATTGGCCCCTATATGATTGCGATCTCCAAGATAGCATTTCTTGGTGGCCGCAAGAAAGACATGCAAACCTAGGGTCTTTAGGTACATGGACATCCTATACTTCCAAACAACAATGTTGGAAGGGTCAAAGCTAGGTGGGGTCATGAAGTCCATGGCAAACTATATGAGTGTGCAAACAAACAAATGCAAACAATAGATTAGCAATCAAATGGATCTCACTCCTAGGATGTTAAGCCTAATATCAGGAGCACTAGCTCTGATACCAATTGAAAAACACCTAGAGGGGGGGTGAATAGGTGTAAGTGCTAATCTAAGAATCTAAATGCGAACTAAGTGAACTAGATGCGGAAGCTAATGCAAATCTTGCAACACACTTAATACAATTCAATAAGTGTAGCCGAATTCCCCGTGAAGGGCTCTGGACTAACTCCTCTTGATTCCTTTGAAATGGGTTGAGGTGCTATTTGAAGCTCTTGTTGGATGAGTATAAGTGATGCACACACAAGCAACCAAGCATATACAATATATAGCAATATGAATTATGCAAGGTACAACACAAGCAATGTATATGATATGAATGTAATGAATGATGCTTTGCACAATTAAAAGAGAGAGAGAGTTAGAGAGACAATGGATCAATCGCAAAGGCACAGATATGTTTCGAGGTTTGAGCACCTTGCTCTACATCCCCGCCTACACCACCGTGTAGGATTTCCAATCCACTATCTCCCACCGAGGGAACCTCTACCAAAGAGGATTTGTTACAACACTAGGAGTACCTAACTCCTCTCTCAAACAACCACCTCACAACCGAGGGGTAGGCCCGTAGCCAATACAACAACCAACACCTCTTCCGAAGGGGGTTTACAACCAAAACTCTACCCCTCACTAGAGGGAGCAAACCAATCACCCGATCACCTCTACCAAGGAGGGATACACAAAGAACAAGGGTGTTTACAACAAGTGGTTCCAAAGACCACAAACTCAATCTCTCTTTTCTTTTTCTCTTTTTCCACAAAACAAAGGATCCTAATAGATTAGGATAGATGATAGCTCAAGTGTGAAAATTAGGTGTTTTTGGAAACAAGCAATGTAACGCCCCGATCCTGCGGGTACGGAGACGTTACTGCAACGTATATACGCAGGTCCGAAATACCCTCACGTATATACGCTAAGCATCAATACAGGCAAGAATCAGAGTACGGAAGCAAGTGGTGCATTATACATTCCAACACATGAGTACAATTACAAAGTTATCACCAGAGGTGATCCAATATTACATGAATATTACATCACTGATAGGCGCAATTGCGAGAATTCAAAGGGATGTACACGAGTGAACAGTATAAAAGGCACTCACGAATTTACAAAAGGAAAACTCGAGAGGCACACAGGGGGCCTGGAAGGATAGAGCTCTGGACGGTCTGCTGGAGATCCACGCTTCCGCTGCGCCACTCTGATTAACAACTAGGAGAATCCACACGCTCCAAGCTCCATGACCTGGACATGAGGATCCAGGGGAGTCAGATAGAACTCCCCAGGCGAGTGGTGAGGCAAAAGCCAGATGGCGTGCAAGGATAAGCACATGTGTATCGATAAAATCGAATCATAAATAAGCATTGAAAACCGTGTCGTGAGCATAAGCATGTATAGGCAGGTAGATATATAACAAGTGATATCAAGCAGGAAGTACTCATGGCATGGTAAGATAGGAGCAGTAGACTGATGGAATGGAACATGGGTAATAATACAGAGTATGAGTAGCTAATATGATAATAATCATAAAATCGAAAATCTGATGTAAAATCCGATGAAAGCATTCGTGGCAAATCACACAACGGTCATAACAGGAGTACATAACAGGCATAACATGAATCATAACAAGCATAACGGGAGTTCATAACAGGCATAACAGGATACATAGTTGGCACCTTTTATTATTATTACTCGTCTGACCCATATATCTAGGTATGTGTCCTGGTGTACATCCCAACACACATACATCCATATATAAGCAAGCCGAGGTTCGTTACTGGAAGCTGATGAAGAACTGATTGCTCATACTTATAGTAGTTCCCGTCCGCCCGGGACACAGCCATTTGGGGGCCTGAAATCCCCCTAACACGCATCTTCTGGGGGCCTGAAATCCCCCTAACACGAATCGTCAGTTTTGGTATTCCACTACTATAAGCAAGGCACCATACCGGCATTCATCACTTCCTCCCATTCCCCATGCAAGTTATCCTTTGTAAAGAGTAGGAACATAAATGGTCATAACAGAGATCAGGTACAGGCAGGAGATGGCCCTACAGATTCAAGAGGTGGCCCCCACAGATTCAAGAGGTGGCCCCACCACGTGTGTGGTGTGGCACTTTGTTCCATGTGGCACTTTGCTCTGAGGGGAATGGATTCTAGAGGTGGCCCCCACAGATTCAAGAGGTGGCCCCCACCACGTGTGTGGTGTGGCACTTTGCTCCGTGTGGCACTTAGTTCCATTCAGGATCTGCCGGGAACTGGTGGTATAACATGAGTCAGTGTCAAGTAGTAGCATGACGGGTATCAGATGTTAACACATCATTTGTCAGGTGATACAAACAGGTGTTAATTAGTAGCATGTAAATGACAAGCATGAAGCAATGGTATGGCAAGTATTAACATATCAGGAAATACATGGCATGATGATAGAGTAGTAGCTGAGCATAACCAAGTAGAGCTAAGCGAGCTGGAAGTACAGACAGCAAACAGTATTTAACACTGGAGCGTCTGGCAAGGTTACCGGGACAACTCGGCTTAAAGTGCGAGTAAGAAATCCGGCAGCATCCCGCCTAGACGAATCTAGTGGTAAAGTGCTGAGCGCTGATCATGATAACCAGGCGGAGCTGAGAGACCTGACGGTCCCAATCACTTCCCTTTCGAGATAGTGAGAGACCGGAGGCTGAAGGACGGAGAGACCTGACAGTCCCAATCACTTCCCTTTCGAGATAGTGAGTGACCGGAGGCTGAAGGCTGAGGGATCAAGAACGCTCGGGGTTTAAGCGCACTCTCGGTGGTTACCAGCCATCCCAGGAGTGGGCAGAGACCCAGAGTTCAACGACCACGAAGGGTCGGTCACGCATAGTACAAAACAGTAAAATACATATAAACATAGAATAAATACATGTCGACCCGACGAAGCGGGGAAACCCAAATAGAGGCGAGGACACTCGCCTAAGTCTTCAGAAAACGTAGTGAAATCCCTGATCTCTGGAATCCAGGAAATCAATGCGTAAACGCGTTAAAGAGAGTGATAGATAGAGAGGAGAAAATCAAGAGAGAGGAGAGAGAATGAGTTAGAGAAAGAAAGAGGTAGACACCTAGAGAGAGAAACCGGGAGGGAGAGTGCATAGGGAGACGCGGGTTTTGAGAGTGAGACGCGAGGGTCGCAGACGCGGGGTCACGTCGCGAGAATAGCAGACGCGGGAGCCACAGACGCGGGAGTCGCTGTTGACACTTAAAAAAGACAAGATTCTCATTGGTCCGAACGATGTCTAAACTTGTTGACATTTACAAAAGACAAGGGACAGACGAGCTGAAGACCAGTTTTCGCCCACCTCCAAGGGACAAGAAAGCGGTTTGGACTCCACTGATCCAGCAAGCAGAACAGTGAACCCGGATTGTTTCTAAACAGACCTCAGCTGGTCTAAAATGCTAGCATTTAGCATTACATTAGCCCAAGGGGATAGCCTCGTTTGAGAGGCTAGCATCATCCAGAGCATCGCCAGGAAGCTGACTGATAGCTTCGCCGAAAAGCCTCTTTTTGGACTTCGCTAGGAATTGCCTCTAACTCCGCTATGAGCTTCAAAGCGGGCAGCTCCGCTATCAGCCTGCTATGGTCAACCTTTGACCAATCAAAATCTCCTGATGAGATCGGATTCAATCTAATCAAATCCAATCGGATTCAAATATGGCAGGTGATTGCCGCAATCTCTTGACTCTCTTGAAACGAGTAAGAGGATCAAGGAGAATCCCCCAACAATATGGAAAGGATAAAAACAGATCAACCGACTTGCCATTTTCTAACTCTGCAGAAGCTATCCTAGCCTCGCAGTAAGGCTACTTTCCAGATTCAAACAGATTCGGTTCAATCTGTTTCCATATCTTCAAGTGGGACGATTATACCCTTACTTTCCTTATAAATAGCCCGCCAGGGGTACAAGGAGAGGGGGGATGAAGGCATAGGGAGATCGATCGATAAAAAAAAAGAAGACTCCACAAGCAGAGGCTTTTTCACGACGCACCGCGCGCTCCCGAATTCAGAGACCTTTTAGAGAATTGCTTTCTCTAACCAGGGTGTTGATACCCTAACGTCGTCCTTCCTCTCAAGGAATCTCCGGAACCAGGCGAGAAGGAATTCCTTATCGAAGGCGATTTTGAGAAGCAGCAAGAGGGTTCTACCAACCTTCTGTTCTCTGATTCCCCGAACCAGGCGAGAAGGGAATCTCATCGCTCGCATCGTCAAAGGGACAAAGTGGTCGCGCGCTGACCAGACTCCTATCGGCATATTTTCCCAGAATCTCTGAGGAGATCTACTTGTAATCTTTTGAGAATACTTGTAATTTAGCTCCTCAAACTTTCATTTGTAAGTTTTCCCCCTTTGCAAACATAATGGAAAACAAGATGGCGACTCCGCTGGGGATTGTATTCTCCTCTGCTGAGAATCAAGTGTCGCAATGCGACGAACAGACCTTCGGGTCTATCTCTGAATTCAGAAAAGCCGGTGCAGCCAGATCTTCTCTGGCTAAATCTTCAAGCAAAGTCTCTGCGGAGACGGAAAAGGTCCTCTGCGAATCTGCCGCAGTTCTCTGGCGCAACAAGGAAACACGCCCGCAGCCCAGATCCTGCACTTTTGAGAACCTGGTTATCCAGATCGATCAAGGAAGATTTGAAGAAGTCCTCTCTGGGGGTGGCCTGACGCTTCGAGCACGGAAGCACAGGAAGGTCTTCATGACCAAGGTTTCAAATCAGAAACCAGAGGCAGAATCTTGCCAGCACCCCACAGCCCCGCTTGTGGCTATTCAGGTTCCTTGCGAACCTAGGCGTCCCCTGTCAAGGCTGATATGGAAGCCTAAACAGGAGTCTTCAACCAAAGCTCCCGGAGTAGTCATGCCGAGACTGCGCCTCTCCCGCGAAGAAAAGGGTAAGATGCCCATCTGCCCTGACGATGCTGCCAGCCATGAAGTCACGACGGCAATCATACCGTCACCTGAATCAAGGGCAGCAAAGCCTCCTGTTAGCCTCGCTCGCACAAGCGAAGCTATTGTATCACAACAAATTCACTGGGTTCGCGGCCGCAAGGCTAAAACCGCAGTGGTATCTGAGGTTGATCCCCTTCGCAGCAGAATAGCGGGCAAAGCACCACAGCGTGCTCCTCTCCCCAATTCATCAGGCACTAAGCTCGCACCTGTCGGCAAAGCTAGCGCCAAAGTACTATTCAGTACTAATCCCTTCTGCAGGGATAAGAAGAACGGAGCATCATCCCTTGTACGCTCCAGAAAGGCCTCTCCACGGGTTGTTCAGGCTCTGTTGAGCCTAACCTGCGACAATTCTTGGCAAACAAGCGGGAATTGGAGTCTCTCCAAACCACTTCCCCTTGTTGTCAAAGAGGATGCCGACTTGTGACAATCCATTCAGCCCATTGTCGGCAATATCCAATCAAGATGGCACCTCCACACCGTCAATCGGTGTTTGACCGGTTGTTCGCACGTGCCATAAAGAAACATCATGAAAGGAGTGCTTCGCGAGGCCCAGCCTTCGCGTCCGTCAACATGACCGGAAGAGGACGAGAGCGACACAGGGAAGGTCATACATCTGATGATACCCCTTTCGGCTCCCCAGATCCAGATTATAGCCCGGGCTTAGGTGAAGTCTTGGTGCGCGAAGAAGGTGTTTTCCGAAACACCAGATCCAGGGTAGCGATACCCTATAATTATGAGCAGCCTTCTTCCTCAAAGGCCCTAATCTCGCCACAGTCCAGACGATCACCCCAATCATCTGATGGAGAAGATGAAGACAGCGGGTATGCCTCTTCAGCAACAGTCAGTTCTGTGCGAACGGACAAAGCATCGGTTAATATGGCCGATAACGCCAATGACGATCTTCGTCAGCGTTTGGAAGCTCAGGAGCAGACCTCTAGAACTCAGCAAGAGGCCCTGGACAATATTCAACAGATGCTCGCTCAGCTCCTCAGCAATCGGAATGATGATACCGGGAGTAATCATGACAAGGAGGGGCATCTCAGCAATGATCCGCCCAAGACGGAGAAATCTAAGGGAGGCTCTTCCCTGGATGCCGAAGTCCTTAAAGGCCTTCAAGCTCAAATCGCATCCCTAGCTCAGAGGGATGAATTAATGAAGGTAGGGGCAGTCCGTCCTTATCCGCTGGAGTGGGATTCGGTGCCATATCCGCCAAATTTCAAACCACCAACGTTGCATACGTATGATGGTAAGAGCTCGCCCAATCAGCACATCTACTATTTCCGGTCCTAGACCGGTAATGTTCTAAACAACGACGCCATCATGGCTAGGTTGTTCATCGGCACCTTGAAAGGGGTGGCATTCGACTGGTTCCGAAGCCTTCCTCAGGACTCTATCAATTCCTGGGTTGACCTGGAAACTCGGTTCCTCTCTCGCTTCTATGAGGATGACACCGAAGTGACCATGGACAAGCTCCTTTCCACTGTACAGAGGAAAGGCGAATCTGTCCGTGAATACATTGAGCGGTTCAGAAATCTATCTCTGATGTGCCCAGCAGGGATGCCATTACCCATGCTCTTACAGACATGCAGGCACAACTTCTTGGATCAAGTAGAAGTCCGCATGGGGGCTGTCAAAGCCCATACTTGGAAGGAATTGGTCGAAAAAGCTGAGATAGCCGAGAAATCGGCTAAGAAGTTCAAGCCATCCGCCCCTAGAAGCAAATGGGGCACAAACAACAAAGGGCGTAGCGATCTCCCGCAGTCTTCCCAAGCTAAAGGGAAGGAGATTATGTCCGTCGAGCTGACCGGGGACATGCAGTCAAAGGCCAAGAAGAGCGGCATCAACAGCCAAGAGCCCAAGTTTCCTCCGAAGCAGTACTCCTTCAGAGATGACCAGGTGGTCACGATATTCCATCTGCTCCACAAGGGAACAAATGAAGCTACCGGATGCTCGGCGTCCCAATGAGATAGGGCGTACAAACGACCCTAAATACTGCCTCTACCACAGGATGATCCACCATCCTACTGACAAGTGCTATGTTCTCAAGGATAGAATTCAAGATTTGGTCGACGCCGGAGTCCTCACATTGAAGACGGAACAGAAGAAAGTCACTGCCAATATGGTGACTCTTGAGTTCGGCACTGCTCAGAAGGTCACAGTTCCCGACGGGACCTATCCAGCCCCCACACCGCGGTTGGAAGTCAAGCATTCTTCAACCATAACTAAAGATGTCAAGGGTCTCGTCCCCTTGACATTGGAGACAGGAGAAGTTATGTGGATACACCTGACCTCGTCCAAGACGTACAGCGGACGTCGAAGGACTCCAGCAAAAAGGGCAGTCCTGCAATGTCATCTCTGTCCTGCCAGATGATGGTAATCTTACTTCGGCTTCCCTCAGCGATTCAGAAGAAGAGAAGCATGCCTGTACAGCGCAGGCAGATGCACCTCAACAGACGGGCACCCGGTTTGGAAAGTCATATCAAAGACAGTATGACAAGTCTACTGACGAGATACAACAACAAACGACGTCAGTACCAATGCCGACATCCGCTCCAGTTCTGACCAAAGGGAAGAGAAGCCTAAGGAAGTGCGGTTCGACCAGTGTTGAAGAAACCGCCAGGCCAAGGGTTAGCCACGCCCTTTCGCTTTGATATATTGGCCCACTTAGCCAATATCCCGGCTCGTATCACAATACACGAGCTCCTTCGTCTCTCTAAAAAGACAAGAGAGGCACTCAGAGATGCGCTGGCCAACTCGGAGTCCTTTCTGACATGCATGCCTGAGGTTCCTGGTGATGAGATGCGGCCTTCCTGCTCAGAGTGCCATCACGCACAATCCAAGGTCCCTGCTATTACCTTTACGGCGGAAGATATGCTTCTCAAAGACAACAAGCATGATCGACCTCTGTACTATACCGGATATATCGGTTCAACATGCATTGAAAGAGTACAAGTAGATCCGGGGTCTGCACTCAGCATCATCCCCAAAGGCTCCTCTACTTTCTTGGCATACCATTGTACAGGTTGTCCGCAACCACCACTACAATATATGGTTTCAACGCCGGGAGCAGCCATCCGCTTGGAAAGATTCGGCTCCGCTGCAGAATCGGAAGCTTGAAGTCAGAAGTGACATGCTATGTCATTGATGCTGACACATCATATAACTTGCTGCTAGGAAGACCTTGGATCCATGCCAACTGGATCGTTCCTTCCACCCTCCACCAATGCTTCAAATATGTTGAAGATGATGCGACAGTACGAACTGTCTCCGCTGAGAAGCAACCCTTCAAGGGGGTGGAAACTACTTCACTGATGCTCTCCTATATCAAGAGGCTAGTGGAACGCCGGGAGAACCATTGCCAGATGATGATGAAGGGGCAATGAGGCGGATTCGGAATCCGAAACAGACATGCCAGCCATTCTGATTGGCGAGCCAATTGTAGCATGCTTTAATGATCCCCGATGTAAGATCCCTCCTGAGGAGGAAGGCGAATGGATAATTAATGATAATATTTCTTTTGATTATCCTGCGAGCATCGAGTCGATTAAATCCATGATGGATGGCTCTCTTCATATGCCCGTACATGAGCCGAGTGTGGCTAGCACATCTGTGGAAGCCGTAGAAGGGGCCACGCTGGTAGTCCCTCCGTCCAAGCAAGGTCAGGCGCCGATAATCTTCGGCAGAGCCCGGCCAGGGAGATTCTCAACTACAGACTCAAGCTCAGAGTTGGATGCTCCACAGTTCTTTCATTACGCGCCATCAGCGCGCCATATTATGAAGAAGATGGGTTACAACCTGAAGCAGGGAGCGGGCCTAAACTTCGGAAAAGGAAGACGCGGCTTGATGCGTAACTCCGTCCCAAGAGGGAAACCTGCAAATTACTATGATAGTACACGCAGGGGTTAGGGTACGTCACACCCACTTCATCAACAACAGTTCAGGTCAAAGGCGATGGATCGATCCCATCACAGTCGGCCTCATCCTCCGAATGGGATTCTGATGTCCGCATAGGAGGGATATTCGAAAGCCTCATGACTTCAAGCAGTCAGTTGGAACCCGCAGAGGTTGCCGATGAGGAATCATGGGCCCAGCAATTGAACCTTCAATGGGAAAAGCGGTTTGAGCTGTGCGAGCCACCTACCGAAGACAAGGTGATCCAGGTTAACTTGGGTAGTCAAGATCACCCTAAGCCTATTTTCATAAGTGGGAGCTTATCACTTATCGAAAAGAAAGAATTGATAATGCTCGTAAAAGAGTATATAGATGTCTTCGCCTGGAGCTATGAAGACATGCCTGGACTTGATCCACAGGTCGCTATGCACCGTCTAAACATCAGCCCGACGTTAAGCCAGTCAAGCAGCAACAACGTCGGTTCCGCCCAAACATCATGGAGGCTATTGAAGCCGAAGTTCATAAGCTCATTGCTTGTGGCTTCATCCGGGAGGAACAACATCCAGATTGGGTGGCTAACATAGTCCCCGTCCTCAAGAAGAATGGGAAAATACGAATCTGCATCGACTACCGTGATCTCAATACGGCCTGTCCCAAAGATGAATTCCCACTGCCGATCACCGATGTCATGATCGACAACACATGCGGATTCGAGAGGATGTCTTTCATGGACGGCTTCTCAGGGTATAACCAGATCAAGATGTATCCTGATGACGAGAAGCATACTTCTTTCCGAACGCCATTGGGGTATACTGCTACACTGTAATGCCCTTCGGACTGAAGAATGCCGGAGCAATCTACCAGCGGGCGATGAGCATGATCTTCCGCCACCATCTCCGAAAGACGGTGGAATGCTATGTTGACGACATTGCCGTCAAAAGCCGCAGCAAAAATGAACATCTTCGCGATCTGAGAACGATGTTCAACATAATGCGGGCTCATCAGCTGAAAATGAACCCGGCAAAATCCTTCTTGGGGGTGTCCAGCGGCAAATTCCTTGGGTTCATTGTCACATCAAAAGGGATCCATCTGGACCCAGACAAAGTCAAAGCCATACAGGACATGCATCCACCGAGGAACCTCAAAGAGCTCCGAGGCTTGCAAGGCAGATTAGCCTACATCAGAAGATTCATAGCAAATCTTTCGGGCCGTTGCCAGCCCTTTACCCGTCTCATGAAAAAGGGTACTGCCTTCATATGGGACCAAGCCTGTCAAGAAGCTTATGAAGACATTAAGAGGTATCTCACAAAACCTCCGGTCTTAGTGGCCCCTACATCAGGGAAACCATTCTTTCTTTATGTAAAAGCTCTGGACTATTCCCTCGGTGCCTTCCTCGCTCATAAGGACGACAATGGCCACGAGCAGGCCATTTATTATTTGAGCAGGACTCTCATAGGAGCGGAATCTCGCTACCCTATCGAGAAAGAGTGTTTAGCTCTCGTCTTCGCTGTCCAGAAGACGCGACACTATTTGGTTGGCCAAACCATACATGTTATCTCCAGGGTGAACCCTTTACGTCTTCTCATGACGAAGCCAGGGTCGCTGAATTCAAGGTTGGCTAAATGGGCACTTCTGTTGTCTCAATACGACATGACCTTTACTCCTCAGAAGGCAGTTAAAGGCCAGGCCCTTGCAGAGTTCTTAGCTGCTCACCCAGTTCCAGAACATTCAAAATTCACGAAGACATCCCTGATGAAGTCTTCGAGTCTAATGCAACCTCAGCAGAGGAAGTGTGGCAGATGTTCTTCGACGGAGCATCGCGGATGGGCCCCAAAGAGAAAATTATTGCCGGGGTGGGGTTGTGTTCATCTCCCCACAGGATCATATCCTTCCCAGAGCATTCTCCTTGACAGAATCATACTCTAATAATGTAGCGGAATACAATGCTCTGCTCATCGGTCTCCAGCTCGCCCAGGGAATGGGGGTACGTTACCTCGAAGCTTACGGCGATTCAAAGCTGGTCATCAGTCAAGTCAAAGGCGAATATGAAGTCCGCCATGAAAACTTGGTGCCTTATTATTATACAGCCATCGAATTGGCTAGCTTATTTGAAGGCTTCTACATCGGGCATGTGTCCCGATCTCAAAATACCAAGGCGGATGCTCTCGCTGCATTAGCGACAACGCTAGCCTTACCGGCCGATACCGAGTATCACCTCACTGTCGCAACCCCGGCATCTCGTATGCTCCAAGCATATGCTAAGGATCCAAGAGGTCCATAATATCTCCGTGGATCTTGAGCCGAGGGATTGGCGCTTCCCCCTCATTGACTACGCTCTGCACGGTCTGCTTCCAGACGATCCCAAAGAAGCGGCGTCCATCAGACGAAGGTCGCTCCGTTTCTACTATGATCCCACTTTGAAGACACTCTACCGTCGTTCATATGACGGCGTCCTCCTCCGTTGTCTCTCTCATTCAGAGGCACAGGAAGTGCTTAAAGAAGCACATGATGGCACCTGCGGAGCTCATCAGCCGGGTCCAAAGCTTAAAGACAGGCTGCACAGACTTGGGTACTACTGGCCGACCATGATGGCCGATGCCACCCAATATGCACGAAGGTGTAAGGCGTGCCAGGTCCATGCAGACTTCATACACCAACCTTCGGAATTGCTCCACCCTACTGTTGCTTCATGGCCATTTGAAGCATGGGGAATCGATGTCGTAGGGCCAATCAGTCCCTCTTCGGCAAGAGGTCACCGGTTTATCCTGGCAATAACCGATTACTTCTCAAAATGGGCGGAGGCCACACCGTTGGCCGAAGTTAAAACCTCCAATCTGGTTAGCTACATCAAACACCATGTCATCCATCGATTTGGTGTACCCAGACGGATCATCCATGACAATGGTCCCCAGTTCGTAAGCCAAGGGTTCTATCGGTTCTGCGATAAATACCGAATTCAGAATGTGGCTTCAACCGCCTACAATCCTGCCGCCAATGGCTTGGCAGAGGCATTTAACAAGACAATCATCAAGCTGCTCAAGAAGTTTGTCTCCTCAAACAAGCGAGATTGGGACGAAAAGCTCGGTGAATGCCTTTGGGCCTACGGACTACGGTTCGGACACCGACAGGCAATACGCCTTTCTCCCTGGTATATGGGTGCGAAGCGGTCATCCCATTGGAAATCTAGGTGCCATCATTGCGAGTAGCCCTGACTACTAAAATGACATCAAAAGACAATGATCGCTTGCGTCTTCAAGAGCTCGAAGCCCTGGACGAGAAGCGGCTGCAAGCTCAGCAACACATCGAGCTATATCAGGCTCGGATGTCAAAAGCCTTCAATAAGAAGGTCAAGCAGAGAGTCTTCCACAAAGGAGACCTAGTCTTAGCCGTCAGACGACCGATGATTATGACGCACAAGACCAAAGGCAAATTTCAGCCTAAATGGGAAGGACCGTTTGTGATAGAGACAGTCTATTCAAACGGAGCATACCGCCTTACAACTGCAGATGGCGACCTCCTCATGATGCCGATCAATGGCAAGTTCTTAAAAAAGTACTATCCTTAATCAAGGATCCTGCTCTCGATCAAGTTAACATTACACCTCTGATCGAGATCCGCGCGTCCGGAATGCGCACAAAGAGAGCCTCTCTCTTTCTCCAAGCATATCAAACCTGTTGATAGCTGGGGGTTTGCTTAAAATCCCAAGGGACCTGCTCCCACTTGATTCCCTCTCCAGAATCACCTACCGATTCTCATCCATAGAACGGTAGGACCACATATATTCCGCTGTTACGTTAACATTAAACCTATGACAGCAGTCCCCTCATTTCTCCTCATGAGAGCGAGACCTCCAAAGTCACTTACCAATTCTCATCCATAGAATGGTAGGACCATACATATTCCGCTGTTACGTTAACATTAAACCTATGACAGTGATTCCCTCGTTTCTCCCCGTGAAAACGAGACTCTTCCCAAACTCCATTGCAATATTGAACTTAGTGGCGTCTCAATTGGTTACGTCATCGCGACCTCTGAACCAGCAGACAGCTAAGTCTCAATCCCGAGTCCTGTTGACATTTACAAAAGACAGGTCTCGATACTCGTTGACATTTACAAAAGACGAGTATCACTCATTGTTGAGCTTGGTGGCTTCTCAACCAGTTACGTCATTGCGACCTCTGAACTGGCAGATAGCCAAGTCTCATCTACCATTGAGCTTAGTGGCGTCTCAATTGGTTACGTCATTGCGACCTCTGAACCAGCAGACAGCTAAGTCTCAATCCCGAGTCCTGTTGACATTTACAAAAGACAGGTCTCGATACTCGTTGACATTTACAAAAGACGAGTATCACTCATTGTTGAGCTTGGTGGCTTCTCAACCAGTTATGTCATTGCGACCTCTGAACTGGCAGATAGCCAAGTCTCATCTACCATTGAGCTTAGTGGCGTCTCAATTGGTTACGTCATTGCGACCTCTGAACCAGCAGACAGCTAAGTCTCAATCCCGAGTCCTGTTGACATTTACAAAAGACAGGTCACGATACTCGTTGACATTTACAAAAGACGAGTATCACTCATTGTTGAGCTTGGTGGCTTCTCAACTAGTTATGTCATTGCGACCTCTGAACTGGCAGATAGCCAAGTCTCATCTACCATTGAGCTTAGTGGCGTCTCAATTGGTTACGTCATTGCGACCTCTGAACCAGCAGACAGCTAAGTCTCAATCCCGAGTCCTGTTGACATTTACAAAAGACAGGTCTCGATACTCGTTGACATTTACAAAAGACGAGTATCACTCATTGTTGAGCTTGGTGGCTTCTCAACCAGTTACGTCATTGCGACCTCTGAACTGGCAGATAGCGAAGTTTCATCTACCATTGAACTTAGCGGCGTCTCAATTGGTTATGTCATTGCGACCTCTGAACCAGCAGACAGCTAAGTCTCAATCTCGATGCTTGCTGACATTTACAAAAGGCAAGTATCTCCCCTTTTAGCCCCGCAAAGGGCTGACCTCGAGACTGGCGACGTCCCATTCGGTTATGTCATTGCGACCTCTGAACCAACGGACAGCCATGCCTCATTATCCAAACAAACAAAGACGACAAAAGAATGAATTTTTATTAAATTCCAAAAGGGATGGGATACATGGAGGAGCCTATAGGCGTACATGATAAGATCGGATCCGATCTCCGAGCGAAGCTAGCCTCGTCCTCCTGTCATCAGAAGCCTGGGCCAGCGCCTGTGATCTTAGCTCAGCCTCATCGAAGTCCACCGCTTGAGCCAGACGAGCCTCGACCTCCGCCAAAGTCGCCCTCTGTGACGACTTCTGCCGCGCCAGTTCCTCACTCCGAGCCCTGAGCTGCTCAAGCCGCGCAGCCTCTTCATGACGCATCTGTGTAGCCTTGGACAAGAGGAGATTTGCCTTCCGGATCATCTCTTCAGCCCTCTTAACCTTATCTTCAGCATCAAGAAGAGCACTGTTGGAAGCGTCAATTGCACTCCCAACCTCTGCCTCCTCTGTCTCCAAGGACCTCAAGTCAGAGGAGATAGCCTCAGCAGCCTCTTGAGCGGCGAGCTGAGCCTCGCGCCTCTGGGCGACAAGACGTGTGAGCCGTTCATCAGCCAAAGACGCTGCGTCGGAACGATGGTAATGGCGCCATTCCTCCACGTCCTTCTCAAGGTCGTCTACCAGGACCTCTAGAGCAGCAGCTTGATGGTACCCCTCAAAGTCCCGGATACACTCAATGCCACGGAAGAGGACCATCTTCAGCTTCAAGAATGGCACAGGCGAGCCCTTCAAGACTAGACCGATAGTCTGCTCCAAACTGTTATAGAAGCTGTCGACCAGATTACCGATGAAGTCATTCTCAGCTTCATCAACCCTTGAGACAACCTCGGAGCAATCTACCATCCCAGTCGACACCCCGCCGCAGAAGAAGAAGCGGGAACATCGACAGCAGCAGGGCAAGCTAAAGGTGATCTCGGCGGAGTTCTCAGCGACACCAGCACGCCAGCCACCGTGGAGGAAGGACTGGCAACCACCTCCTGAACAGCAGGTTCGATAATCAAAGTCGGGGAACTAGGGTCTGCGATCACCCTCAGCCCCGCACTGGGCAAAATTGCCGGCACCTCACTTGGTGATGTGATTGGGAGTGAGGATACCTCCGGGACTGCCGCCCCTTCAGCCTCTCGCCTTTCAGCTGACGTGGGATGATAAGAAGGCAAGTCGCCATACAGCGCGTCCAACACAGCAGCATCCGCCGCGGTCGAAGCACTCGACTCGCCCTCTAACCTCTTAGGAGGGCCCTCCGCTTCCTTCAAAGCCGACGTATCTTGAGGCCGAACACCTGCAATAAAGCCATGGTCAAAAAAAAAAAAGCGGATGCAGCAAACAAGAGGAGATCAAAAAGTCGTCATTTTACCAAAGGCTGATGTTACTTCGACAGCCTCATCAGTCTCTAGGGGTTCCATCGTGAAGTTCTTGCCAGAATCAACGCGGATAGCCGGCCTGCTCGCCGATTCCTCCGCAGACCACCCGGTAGAGCTGGATGCCATAGGACTTCCTTTAGAAGTCCCAGTGCCCGACGGGCCAATGTCGGTCGCATCACCTCCAAATTCCTTCAAGCGAGTAAAGGAACCAGCAGCAGCTCCATAAGCGAATAGAGGATCATACTGGTCCCCTTGCTCCCCTTGCTCCTCAGCTCCTGCAACAAAAAGCAAATGATGAGTTATTTAAAGTGCGCTGAAGGCATATTAGATGGGGGCCAATCTTACCAATAGTCGGTTCAGCAACCGACGGCTCAGCCACTAATGGAGCAGCAGAAGGAGGCGCAGCAGAGAGCTCACCCTCTACCACGATGGTAGGAGTCTGGCGACGGGGCCTCTTCGCCGACGACTTCCTACGGGATCCACTCCCACGCTTCCTTTTGAAGTGGACATCAGAGTCCTCTTCTTCCACTTCCTCCACATGTTGTGAGGGAGCTGTCCCCACTACACCAGACCCGGCTTCACGAGCATCAGCTTCGTGGGCATCAGCCCTTGTCTCTGCCTCGAAATAAGGGCTCCCCGCATCAGAAGCCCCGCTGTCATCTACAGCGATGAACTCCTCTATGCCAGGAACACGGACTCGTTTGCCCTCCATCTTATCGGAAGCCTTCTGCCTCATCCGATGAGAAATTAATTTCACACCCGAACGGTTGGCATTAAACCTAGCAGGTGTGGAGTTCGAAGCCGCATACCATTGGCAGAAACACAGGGTCGTCCAAAGGCCGGGATCCCTCGGCGGCGTGCGTAGCCACGCTCCAGTGTCATCCGCGGTAAAGAACCGCCAAGCACGAGCCCCATCAATGAGGCTCCCCATGAAAGCCAGGTCCGGATTGGGGTTGCCCACATACAACTGGCCATACCCAAATTGGCGGGCAAACCGGCTCGGGACGTAGGGCTCCAGGTAGCAGGTATCCCCACTCCTGTACAGCAAATGCGAGGGCCGGATGCAGACCAGCCACTCGAAAACACCCCGACTCATGGGAGACCGACCTGACTCCACATCATGGAATTCCTCGTTGTACCCTGCACCCCGCAGGCGAGGAAAACAACGGAACAGGCTATAAGCGTCATAACGACGCACTAACTTACGGGCCTCGGCCACATAAGTTTTCTGCCACGAACGGCCTTCAAAGCGACGGAGAAGCGCCGTTTGAACACCCTGCGGAGGGTCTTCCCCAGCTCCAATCAAACTGGGACAGTGCAAGGCGAACCACGCCATCAAGTAGGTGTACGGTAAACCTACCCTAGGATTGGGTCCGTCACAAGGCAGGACGGCACCCTTCCCCCGCCTTGACGCCATTGGCCTGCAGAAAGCCTCCATCAGTGCACGAAGGCCCCTCTGAATACAACACACCATGGCCGGGAGAAGACCCAGACGGTGGCCATGAACCAAGCGGACGGCAGGCAGCAGCACAGTCGGATGGACGATGTCACCCGAAGAAGAAGGCACGACACATTTCTTTAACCAGATGGTTAAGAAGCCGGCCAGCAACGCCTTGCGAGACATAGGCCGACGGGCCTGATGGTGAAAGCTCCGAAGAACATCACCCTTCCCGAGAGGACCATCATCTTCTGCCACGACGATGTCCTTTTCAGCATGCACCTCCATCCTTGCCAAGACGTCTTCTTCAGCAACTCCGCAATGAGCTGCCTCAGGCGCACTAGTCATATCCGGGAACAAGTAGTTCCCCCAGCCCTTCAAGCTCTTCGAGCTACCCTTGCCACCAGTGTGGATGCTGGAGCAAATGTGCAAATGGCACATCAATTCCCGATATATCTCGAGCAGAGCAGGCTCCTGCTTCTCCAGAATAGCCAGCTCCGCCTCACAGGGAAAGTACTCTTCGTATGGAAGAGACCCGAAGGGCAAAGCAGAGATCTCCCGCATCTCATGCAGGGCCATGCCCAACTCACCAACTGGGGTGAAGAAAGTCCCCGAGGCCGGGCAATACAACTCAAGGATGGCGTAGAAGCACGCCACCTTCATCTTGATGCCGTAGCAGGTCGCCCTGACGGCCTCATGGAGGTTTAACCTCTCTAAGTCCCCCTCAAAATGGGTGAGGATATAGTTGGTCAACTCCGCCCACCACGATCTAGGAGGGTGGACCCAACCGGGAGTCCTGAAATCGGTGGCGGGTAGTTCCCGTCAACTTCGCAGAACTGAGTGCCAAAGGTCGGCGCCGCAGCTGGGTTCTCTCCTACTGGAAGGTCCCGCGATACCTTCCCAGGGTATAGTCCCATTATGCTACGAGGATGGCCCGCCCTCGAGTAGCCGGACTGGAATGTCAACCTCCCGACACTTACAGACTCGGCGTTTAGGCTCACGCCCCACGCCATCTTCCGAGCCTGAGTCGCGCTCGCGAAGGAAGACAAAGCAAAATGCCGCTTAGAGGACGGGAGATAGAATCTCTCGCCGTCCAACTGGAAGATCCACTGGCCTTCACCGGCCTGCAGCTGACGATCGGGATCAGGTGCAGCATCCCCGAACATGAAGTCAGGCTTTCTGTAAGCCTGACGGTCGATATCTTCAAATGGAGCTGTAGTCAAGATGCTCCGCATGGCCTGCGGACCACTGCCCTGAATGAGCGTATCCGTACAAGGGAGCTCGGCTCGCTGAACAATGAAGCCTTCCCATAGAACTGCAAGCTGATGCTTCCACCTGCTCGACTGGCTACACCGAACAGACTGTTCTGGAGGCCGGAGGCGTAATGTACTGTAAAAAAACAGAAATGAGCTATGATTAGTTCACCAATCAAGTGGATGCGAAAGCATAAAAATTCACTAAGGTATAGCCTCGCCCAGCAAGCAGGGCCTGCAAGGCGATAGCTTTGAAAAAGCTTCACTTCATGGATAAGACTGCATCTTTGCAGAAAATATCCAAAGCGCCAGCTTCGCTTAAAGCAGGAAGTGACATAACCCTAAGGGCTGACGTCACCAAAGGGGCATTATGGTCAAAAGTCATCATGACTGAGAGGACTTATTCAAGTTCTTTTCCTCAAACAGTACGGAGATGGCCCAAGTTATGGCTTCGTGCGAAAACCCAAAGAAGAACTGTCCAGTTCTTATTTCCCTGGTGCAAGCAAAATAGGGAAGTTGAAGGGAAACGAGTTCCCTGATAAGGACAGATCATATTTGATCGTCCTAATAGCCGAGTATCGGCTTCAAAGGATGGAGACCAATCTCTAATCAGATCGGAAAGTTCCTTACCAGCGACAGGTCGCTCGATGACTGGAGGAGGAACGCCCTCCGCCGCAGAAGTCACCACTTCTTTTCCCGCTCGTCTCTTGGGCGCCATTGAAGAGTTGCTAGAGTCCTCAAAGATCTCTGAATGAAAAGGAAGAAGAAGAGGAAGAGATAGAAAGTTCTCTGAAAAAAGGGAGATCTTCCCATATTCAGCCCAATCGGGCTTTTATAGGCCAATCAGCGCCTGAAACGAGGCCTCGAAAAAAAAAAAAAAAGGCCCATGCCGCCGTTTCGAATTAATTCGAAACAGCGCCCGAAGCGCCTTCCCGAGAAGCGCCGGTTCAACTCTACTAAGAGTTAACTTCGCACTAGTGCAAAAGTGCGGACTTCGCACAATCCTTCAAGGGCTTCGCTGGAAGGCCTACCTTAAAAAGCGTGCTGCTCGCGGTACGCACCAGTCTCACGAAGATCATTCAAAGGAAAGACTATGTCCTTAGCTCCGCACACAGTTTAGCCCAGCAATGGCCAAACTCTCAGTGAAAGCAAGCAAAAATCAGATGATCAGACGAACTTTCATTGATTCAAAAGCAGGGTACATTTGATATTACATCAAAGTTGTGTTTTATATAACACACCAAGTTACCTAACAAGGTCATGTGCATACAAGCGGTTTTATCTGCTCCCAGGTCAGACCAACGGGACAGGAAGGGCCTTCCTCCTGCATAAGGCTGTAATCAGTGGTGCCACAAGGACACGGTCATTTTTTCTCCACAAAAATGGCAGATCTTGCCAGGCCATTTTTGTTGAAGCCTGGCAATAAAGCTTATCGCCGCCAACACGTCAGATCACCTATAATGGGAACTGATTTTGATGCCACGGATCTGACGGGTGTGAGGCCCACTCCCCTGAAGTGGATCGTCCCCGACGAAGGCCACCAAAGTTGAAAGTCGGCAACGATGTTAGTGATCTCACTGATCACCTCCGACGAAGCGGCGGCCAGCCTCACCTCAGAACGAATCATCTCGGGTAAGAGGCTGCCAGCAGCCCCTGGGACGCGCATTCGCTGCCCCGAATTGTTCCTCCTGCTTAAAAGTAAAGCTTCAACTGGGGAAGCATAAGGCGATTTCATGGTTTCTTCCATCAAGTTACCAGACTGGCAAGCATAGCTCACTGCAAGGCAAATTGGAGCAGGTTAGCAGTCAAGCACAAAAAGAGCTGCAAAAATACTAAGTCAGATTCTTCGGCGGCAAAGTAATCCGACTTCAGTCAAAGCAAAGGATAAGCCTCGCCTGCACGGCAACCATGGGCTGGTTCAGCAAACGCCAAGTCCTAGCCTCGCCTATACGGCAAAGTCAGACTGATCTTGTGAAGAACAGTCTCAACCTCACCAATATGGCAAGACTGGCTCAACTATTGAAGAAGCCAAGTCCCAAGTCCTGCCTGCGAAGCGGACTTAACAAGCAACGATCTTTTACTGATCAAGCCAAGATGATAGCTTCACAGAAAGCTATGATGAGATCCTTCTCTGCAGCAGCCAATTGCAAGATGAAGAACAAGGGAAGCTAATCCCTGAAGCGAGCTGCCAAAGCTAAATCAAGGGAGATGAGTTCCCTAAAAGCAGTGAAGTCTTTGAATGATCAAGACTTACTGGTCCTTGGCCGGTTAGACAACCAGAGTGGGTTTTTCCCACTAATTCAGAGATCTGAGTATCTCTCTCAACCAAGAGAAGAGAAGAAGAAAGGCAAAACATTTCTCTTCAGAGGACCTCAAGTGTCCTATTTATAGGCCCCATGGCCTGAGTGCGATCACCCCAAGCGTGGAAGAACGAGCGCATTCAAGGCATTTATTGCGCCTTGATGGAAGAGACGGTTTCCCCTTAGAACCGTGCAAAGGGAGAAAACGTCTCCCTCATAAAAGGCACTTATGGCGCCTTGAATAAAGGGAATATCCTCCCTTGGAACGTGCAAATCGGAGAACATCTCTCTCGATTGGTGCGAAAGAAGGAATGATCCTCCTCGTAACCGCCCCACGGCAGTTGGCTTTGAAAAGGCAACAGGAGTTCCAAAGCGAACTTATTTCTTGGAAGCCCAGATACGGAACTACCCGACGCGAAGCTACTCGCGAACCAGTGCAATTCTTCGGCGAATTCATCCCAAAGCAGGATTGAAGGCGAAGCTGAACTCAACCATCATGGCGACGTTCATACTCCACACCACCATCACAGCAGTTCAAAGTATTTCGGAGTCTGAGCTATTGCAGACTCTCGAAAACTTTGAAGGGGGTCTTGTTGACACTTAAAAAAGACAAGATTCTCATTGGTCCGAACGATGTCTAAACTTGTTGACATTTACAAAGACAAGGGACAGACGAGCTGAAGACCAGTTTTCGCCCACCTCCAAGGGACAAGGAAGCGTTTTGGACTCCACTGATCCAGCAAGCAGAACAGTGAACCCGGATTGTTTCTAAACAGACCTCAGCAGGTCTAAAATGCTAGCATTTAGCATTACATTAGCCCAAGGGGATAGCCTCGTTTGAGAGGCTAGCATCATCCAGAGCATCGCCAGGAAGCTGACTGATAGCTTCGCCGAAAAGCCTTTTTTCGGACTTCGCTAGGAATTGCCTCTAGCTCCGCTATAAGCTTCAAAGCGGGCAGCTCCGCTATCAGCCTGCTATGGTCAACCTTTGACCAATCAAAATCTCCTGATGAGATCGGATTCAATCTAATCAAATCCAATCGGGATTCAAATATGGCAGGTGATTGCCGCAATCTCTTGACTCTCTTGAAACGAGTAAGAGGATCAAGGAGAATCCCCCAACAATATGGAAAGGATCAAAACAGATCAACCGACTTGCCATTTTCTAGCTCTGCAGAAGCTATCCTAGCCTCGCAGTAAGGCTACTTTCCAGATTCAAACAGATTCGGTTCAATCTGTTTCCATATCTTCAAGTGGGACGATTATACCCTTGCTTTCCTTATAAATAGCCCGCCAGGGGTACAAGGAGAGGGGGGGATGAAGGCATAGGGAGATCGATCGATAAAAAAAAGAGAAGACTCCACAAGCAGAGGCTTTTTCACGACGCACCGCGCGCTCCCGAATTCAGAGACCTTTTAGAGAATTGCTTTCTCTAACCAGGGTGTTGATACCCTAACGTCGTCCTTCCTCTCAAGGAATCTCCGGAACCAGGCGAGAAGGAATTCCTTATCGAAGGCGATTTTGAGAAGCAGCAAGAGGGTTCTACCAACCTTCTGTTCTCTGATTCCCCGAACCAGGCGAGAAGAGAATCTCATCGCTCGCATCGTCAAAGGGACAAAGTGGTCGCGCGCTGACCAGACTCCTATCGGCACATTTTCCCAGAATCTCTGAGGAGATCTACTTGTAATCTTTTGAGAATACTTGTAATTTAGCTCCTCAAACTTTTATTTGTAAGTTTTCCCCCTTTGCAAACATAATGGAAAACAGTCGCGTTGCGTAGAGATCACAACGCGGGGTTCGAGACCCGCATTCAAGTCAGGACGCGAGGAGAACGCGGACGCGGACGTGGGTTCTGCGTCGCGTTAACACAAGAAGAACACGAACACGGGAATGGGATCCGCGTTGCGTTGACATGAGAAGGTCACAGACGCGGGCATGAGCTCCGCGTCATGTCGATGCAAGAACGCGAAGGCCGCGTTATACAAATGTCAAGAACGCGAAGATTCGCGTTAAGGAATTGCCTATACGCGGGGAGAACTCCTCGTTTAGCAATTAACAGAGAGAAGGAGAGAGACAAGGAGATGAGAGAGTGGGACGCAGGGAAAGAGTGAGACGCGAGATTTGGGAGGAAAATCAGAAAAGACAGGAAAATGAAAAGGAAAGGAAATGAAAAAGAAAGGAAAGAAAGAAAGAAGGAAATAAAGAAAGAAAGAAAGGAAAGAATGGAAAGGGAAAGGGAGGATGGTCGGCGATGGCCGGCGGTCACCGTGGCGACCGAAGATGGTCGGAGATGGCCGGAAGTGGCCGGAGAAGGTGGCCAAAGCTCCAAAAGAGAAGGTAGTTTAATGGTGCAAGTGTAGTTCATATTGTAAAAATGGGATTTTGTAAAAAGGTTTCGGAGAGCGAAGCTATAGTTCACTAGAAGGAGCTCTCCTAGGGGAGAAGATGGCGCAGTTGGTGGTGGTGGAAATGGTGGAGAAGTTAATGGAGGTAATGGGTTGTTTGGTGGAAAGAGAGGAAGAAGAAGGTGATATTGGTGGTTGGAGTTGGTGTTTTTTGTTGTTGGAATGGTGGAGGAGATGAAGGAGAGAATGATGGTGAAATTTGTGGTGAAAATGGAGGAAAAATGGTGGAGAAATGGGTGGCCAAAGGAGGAGAAGGAGGCTCTTTGGCTGCTGGTCGTTCTCTGTTGGAACCAAGGAAGAAGAAAGAAAAAGAAAATGAAGAGAAGGAAGGAAAAAAAGGGGGGTGGTTATATATATAAATGGAAAATATTATATTATAATGCCACCCCACAAAACCCCAAAATGAGACCTGTGTCTCACCAAAAGAATGGCTGCGTCCAGGCCAAAAGAATTGGACGCGGAGATTAAAAGCCGCGTTCATGAGGGGAAAACGCGAGATCTGCTTTTTAACAGAGAGGACAAAAAGCCAGATTTGACTTGATTGGAGTTGATCTGAAATGTATTAAATGCAGTAAGGAGAGGATCTCTGCATTAAATGCAGAATCCTAGGTTGGTGGAACTCGCGTCTAGCGAGGAGAGAGAAAGTGGAAAAATATCTGGGTACTATCCGGTATCTGGGAAAACACCGAAACTCCGGAAAAGTCCAAAAATGAAGTAGTTCGGAAAGCTTCCCAAAATTCTCAAAAATAATAAATATTATAAAAAGATTTTTGGTGAAATCAGTTTTTAGAAATTCAATCCCATTTTCAAAATAAAAATCATAAAGTCAACCGTCAATATCGGTGTACACCGGGTTGGCCGGATTTTTGATAAATTCAGAAAAATCCCAGAAAATGTATTAAAGAATAAAATATGATTTTAAGAAGTAAAATGAAAGCGGAATTCAGAAATTCAATTCCGATTGTAAACTAAAAATTCGGGAATCGGTCAGCGGCACTGGTCGACACCGGTTTTGAAGATTTACAACTTAATTCAGAAAAATTTCAGAAAATCATAGAAAATCTAAAATATTGAAAAATGATGTTTAAAACTGAAATTGGTCAAATCAGAATAGCGAAAAGATCAAATCGAGCAATTTACTAGGATCGGGTTCCCGGTTCAGACTAGGGCTGACTCTGAGTCTACGAATCCCAATCCAAGGCAAAACAATTGTATAAATGATTCATAAAACAAAACAAATACAAGAAGTAAATCAAAATATGATCAAAAAAATACGAATACGCAACTAAGTACGTATTTCGGGAGCGGGGTGTTACAAGCAACAAAGAAAAACTAATTGGGAAATCTCTTGTAAAAGATAGAAAATGAAAGATCAAATCAATATCCCAAGACCTAGTATTCTTTGATTTTCCAAAACCCAAAAACAATAAAGATTGGAAGTTTAAAGCACAAAACTCTTTTTAAAACTCTTTTTAAAACACTAGAGAAAGTCTGAAAATTTTGTCTCTAAAAACTTTGACCAAAATCCCAAAGGAATGGGGTTTATATAGGCCAAACAGAAAACTAGCCGTTAGAGCTGTGCTGGCAGCTCTGACAGGCAGCAGTCGACCGGCCTGGTCGAACCGCCAACGGTCGAAAATGTGATCGTTGGGCAACCACGGTCGACCAGCCCGGTCGACCCAAACAAACAGAGAGCACTGCTCTCAACCCGGTCGACCGGCCCGGTCGACCGTCCCAGTGCTGCCAAACGTGCACAGATTTGTGCATGTCGGTCGACCGGCCCGGTCGACCGACTTCTCCCCTAGTCGACTAGTCAGAGGACCAAGTCGACTTGGTTGAAGCCTGGAACAAACAATCTGGGTCAGAAAAACATGTTAAAATATTTTCTAAAAATCTTTTATTACTTCCAAAAATCACCAAAAATAGTTTTATCATTTTGTATTGATATATAAACATGTGGTAAAAAGTTTAGCTCAAATATCATCAATATGAACTATTTTTGTGTCTTATCATCTTTACCATAAACCAAAACTTGTATTTTATTAAACTTGAATTTTCAACACATAAATAGGAAAGTCAAATAAGTTTGTTTAGAAATTTAGCATGCATGTATAGAAAGAAACAACTATACATATATCAATTAAAACTTGTTTTGATCACTATTCATAAAAACCAAATCCAAACATAAAACGTGTGTGTATTTGCACTTGAGCATATCAACTATACTAAGCTTTACAAATGGATCTAAACACACTATCTAAAACTATGGATACCTAAGTCTTCTTGATGATCTTCATCTTCAAGTTGACTTGCTCCAAAACTCCATCCATGGCTAGGCAATGTGATCTTGAAGCTTTGGCCCTGGATTCACCATGAAAAGCTTCTAAACACCTTTGTTGAAGCTAATCACCAACTAATATCTTGGTTAATGATCTGAAACTTAAACAACACAAGATTATTAGTAAACATAACTACATGAGTTAATCATCATCAAAACTAGAGTGGAAGGCCTTTGGGCCAACAGGATTATATCAAATTTAGCACATAACTCACTAAAATCATTTGATTCATATTCTCCGTCTCTATCGGATTTGAATCTTGATATTCTTGTTGAGTTGATTCTCAACTTCGGCTTTATATGTTATAAACATATTTATTGCCTCATCCTTACTGTTTAAAAGATACACATAACAGTATCTTGTACAGTCATCAATTGTAACCCCCTGATCCCTGGTGTACGTATCACAGTATCAGTACGCGATACGACGTCAAAATTGATTTGACCTCCGTAGTAGTCCGATTGAGCTGATTTCAGTTTTAAAATTATTTTCTAATATTTTAGATTTTTCAGGATTTTCTGGAATTTTTCTAGATTATTTTGGAAAATCTCCGTTGTTGGTGTCGACCGACTCTGATAATCGGCCTACGCGTGAGCGTGTTTTCACCTCGCGTATGTACGTCGCCATAACGTCTCTGTATCCTTGGCATCGGGCGTTACATCAATAAAAGTAATAAAATACTTTTTACCGCCTCTAGTTGGCATAAACTTCAAGTCACACAGATCGCTATGAATTAACCCTAAAGGTTCTGTATTTCGATCAATTGAGTGAAATGAATTTTTCGCCAACTTGGCCTCAACACAATCTCACACTTGCGAATTTTTTCCAAGTTGAGTTTAGGAATATATCCTAGATTAGACAAGTTCTTTAATGACTTGTAATTTACATGCCTAATCTAGCATGCCATAAAGTAGGAGACTCAAGCAAATAAACAGAAGTTTTTCCTTTATTTATAAGCTTCGGGTATAAATACACGGACTTTTTGTCCACCATTGCAACATTGTCTTTAAAAAGACCATCAACAAGATCTTGTTCTGTTTGAGATGGCTGCGACATTCATTCGCCTTATGCCCCTCATTGTTGCAAATGTAGCAGGTTCCCTTGAAGCGCATGTTCTTTCCTTCTTGGACCTTGCCTTTGTACCCCTGGGAAGTCTTCTTCCGCTTTAAGCCTTTGGAAGTAGACGCTTTCCCCTTTGAGTCTTTGATCACATTGGCTTTTGCTTCATAGGAGTTCTTACTGCTCCTTTTCTCGGACTTTCGGTTGTCCTCCTCGATTCGAAGCCTCACAATGAGGTTTTCCAACTTCAGCTCCTTTCGCTTGTGTTTTAGGTAGTTCTTGAAATCTCTCCACGCAGGTGGGAGTTTCTCCACGATAGTAGCAACCTGAAAGGTTTCAGGTAGAATCATACCTTCGGCTTCTATCTCGTACAAGATAAGTTGGAACTCTTGCACCTGACTGATTACAGTCTAATATCCACCATTTTGTACTCCAGAAATCGTCCTACGACGAACTTCTTGGTACCAGTATCCTCAGTCTTGTACTTCTTGTCAAGACTGGCCCATAACTTCTTTGTCGTTGTGATGGGACTGTAGATATTGTAAAGAGAGTCATCCAGTCCATTTAAAATATAATTTCAGCAAAGGAAGTCACATTGAGTCCATGCATCAGTTTCGGGCTCTGGTGGATCTTCTTGCAGGAATCTGGCTAGATGAAGAGTGGTCAAGTAGAAGAGCATCTTCTGTTGCCACCTCTTGAATTCTGTGCCGTCAAATTTTCCTGGCTTCTCTGGCTTCGGGTTAGGAAGTGGAATAGACATCAAAGCTTGTAGTTGTATGTTTGGTGCCTTGCTAGAGCTATCTAATCAATATCACTCGGTAAATATCAGGTGGAGGTTTCCGTAATTTAAGAACCACCTTTCAATTTCCTTCCTTGATTAAACACCAATTAGACTGATATAAATCAGTCTCGATATACACTGAATATCAGTATATCCCCTGTATAAAGGGTTACTGGACGCTGGTCTCCCAAGATACAACACTCCTTCACGGTATTGGATAGTACTACCAAATACCTTCACAGGATTATTGAAGCAGCGAGACAAAGACAAATTTTCACCGAGCCCGAGCCCGAGCCCGAGCATGCGGGCATGGTTCCCTCCCAATCGCGTATGAAAACGCCAAGTACCCAAAGGGCACGCCCTTTGTTCTCAATTTTCTTCTATTTAACACTACGAACTTCCATCCCATGGCCAATGTGGGACTAAATACCTTTAGCTACCTTTAGTCCCATTTTGACTTTGAATTAGGCAATCTTTAGACTTGAATATCTCATTCATTCGAAGTCAGAATTGAACATGTGAATATACCACGTTCATCCCCAATGGAAGGAGAACACACTCCAACCATCATCCAATTGATTCGATCACGGATCTCGCCGTAATTCAATTCAAAGATTCACATATATATTCTTCATATTCTAACATTATAATCCAATAAAATATCTTCGAACAATTTCACAAGACATGTTGATCGATTTTCTCAATTAATTTTTGATAATATCAGAATTGCAATGTCATTCGATATAATTTTTATCATCAATCATATCCTTAGTAGTTCTAAAAAACAGAAAATGTCAAAATAGCCTAGTGGCTAGAGCTGGGGCGTGGGTGGTACGGAGGTGAGGGGGAGGCATGCTTTGCATGTGTGAGAGAGAAATATTCTTTGGAAATAAACAACTGTCATCATGTGCTGAACTGTCCCTTCTTTCAATCCAAGTATTGGTGTTTGGCGGTTCGAAAGTAGAGGTCCTCTCATTAATAAAGGTGTTTTCTGTTATTTTATTTTATTGTCATTTTATTTATTCTTAATTTATTTGATTAAATTCTTATTAATTCAGAAACATTTCAACTCAAAAACTAAAAAGGTCGTCCTGAAAATCGCCGTGAAGTCGGATTCGTGAAATTCATCCTCGATTGTCAATTAAAAATTCCAGAGTCTATCTTTGACACCAGTTTTCTTCAAAATTTTCAGAAAAAATAAAAAAATCGACTATCTTAAACTAAAACGAGTCCGGCTATCAGATGATCAAATCGGTATCGACACTATACCGATCACCAGTACGAGATACTTACCTCTAGAATTGAGGGCTACATATACGGTAGAGTAGATTGTAGGAAGAGAGAGGAGTCGAGGAAGTCGACGACGACAAGGCAGCAGCAGCAGAAGAATCAAATCACAGCAGCAGCACAGACCGGTCGACCGGACCGGTTGACCGGTTGCACCAACGTGCACAGGCTTTGCCCCGGTCGACCGCAGAAGGAGAACGGTCGACCGCCCGGTCGACCGACTGACATTGCCTAACTCTCTGTTAGGCACGTGTCGATCGGCAACGGTTGACCGGGACTTGGGTCGGTCGACCCAGGCGAATCTGGGCTGATCTGGATTGAATTCGGAAAGTTTCTGAATTGACAACCAGCTCAATTAGAAATCTGATTCTCCTAGGGTTTCCTTGGGTATATTAGAGAAGCAGAGTCCTCTTAATATGTATGCTTGCAATTTGTATTGATTATCAAATTAATAAAGAAATCTCTCTTCCTTGCCCCGAGGACGTAGGCAAAATTGGCCGAACCTCGTTAAATCTTGTATTTTGGCTTTCTCCCATTTATTCTATTTGTTCTTGCTGTTGGTAGTACTTCTATATTGCATCTGTGGCTTAAGGATTCCTCTAAGTGGTTGTTGTTCTGCGCACAACAAGTGATATCAAGCATCCCAGGTTCGTCGTGGGATCATCTGGTGATTCGAAGGGCATCTGTAGCTGATTGCGAGATCGTGTGTCGATCTCAGGTCAACGTTGGGACTGTTTGTGGGATCGTGTGTCGATCTCAGAACGCGCGTGAAGTGCTCAAGGAATCAATTTGAGGAGTATATCTATTCAGAAACTCATCTAGGGTTTCGTTAGGAGGTAAAGATCTGATCTTTTTCAGATTTGTTTGTCTAACTCCGTTGGTTTTTCGCATTACATAGAGGATCTAGTCAAAGAGATGGCTGAAGAAAGTACATCTGTGAGATATGAATCTTCATCCGAGAATTGATGTGGTGAAATTCACTGGCACGAATAATTTTGGCATGTGGAGGTGCGAGGTGATGGATGCACTGACGGCATCAAATCTCGAAGACACTCTACATTTGGAGAAGAAGCGAAGCTCAACCACTGAAGAAAGTGGGATAAGATGAACCGAAAAAAGGCAAAATAGGAAACGAGAGAAGGCAAAAAATTAAAAATTAAAGAAAACAATGGAAAAATAAAGTAGTACGTTTCTTTCTCATCTCTTTTTTCATTATTCTTTACTTTGATTCAATAAATATCTTATACCAAGTTTTGATTACTTTTGTTTTTTCATTTTCTCTTTGAATCTCTCCTTTTTTATTTTGTGCCCATAATGTCCTTTCTACTTATTCACACACATTCAAATCTTTATGCAGTTAATTGTGTTGTTTAAGGTTATTTTTGTCTCTCTTTGAAAGGTTTTTTGTTTCTTGCTGATTTCTAAAGTTGATATCACAATATTTGTTATAATTTTGAATAGCTGCAATACATGATAAATATGATAAATCGTTTTAGTGGCTCCAAAGGTAGGGATAAACACAAGAGGACAAATATAAACACTTTTCTTTTCTTAACTTGTCACATAAATCATAAATTTTACTTGGTATTACTCTCTGTCTCTCCTATATCTAGAAAACCTTTTATATTCAAATTTTAGCATACCAATGAAACTAGGAATTTTTAATTAATTATTTTTCTCATCTTATTCCCAATTTTCTCTACACTCAAATGATCATGCTAAAACACTACCCACTACTCTCTAGATGATATGCACATTAAGTATAAAGTGTTATGTGCAAGATGTGCAATAAGATCTACCAAAATATTTTAAAATTAGAGATGCATTAAACAATGTCTTAATCACATAAAAAAAATACCAATCTTTTGTGTAATTTACACATTTGTTGCTTTCCCTCTTATGCGCACCCACTAATATGATTTTTCATAATTCAACACCTTGTCAAATAAAACTGTCTAAATATTTTTGGTTTGCTACAAGGAGTCTTTCTTTCCTTTACAGTTAAGATCTGAACCCACCTTATTTTTATGAAACATTTGTAAAATATTAATAAAATTTTTGTCTACAATACAATTAAGATTTATATAATTTTTTTTGTAGCAACAATGGTTTCTTCTACTACCAGTTTCTTAGTCTATCTATGGGAGCCGGGAATGCGAGGCTCAGTGTTAAAACATTTTGACACTCTGAAACCACTGTTGTCCTAAACCTTTGAAATGATATTTTCTGGGGAGATTAATTTTATGGTTAGTATCATAGTTTCTGATTACTCAAAAATCTATTTATACATTTTTCTTAAGAAAAAAATTCTATCCATCCACATGCGCGTATATACAAACACATATATAAATGTTCCTGTTCAGTTTTTGTTGCTATCTTTTCAATTATTGGTTTTATATTTATTATATTCTATATTATTGTGGTAGCGTGCACACACAATCAAACAATACTCGCTCATGTACTATATGCACAGTATGATGTCGAAAATTTAGAATGAGTGCCAAGTCTAATTGTCTTTAAATAGACAACTCATGCATTGAAAGTACAAAGTTCCAAACTTGTATCAATAAAGCTCTGCATCTTCTTGACAAGAATTGAATATAAACTTATCAAAACCAAGAGGAAACTAACTCATTTGCTTATGAAAGTTTCATCAACATTTCACAAATTGAAGTCTTATCAGCTCAAACCATTTGTCATATTGGAAAAAATTAACCATGTTATGGTATCAGTTCGCCATAATTATCTCCATTATCCTTATTCATATCCAATCTAATTCTTGTTAATTTATCACCGAATGTCTATCATCTATGGGGGCATATACGCTAATCAAAAATTTGAAAAGAGAATTTACGCTATGCATACACATCTGCTTGAATACACTCAAAGGAAAACTCATTCAATGAACTTTTAAGGGTTATATGAAGTCTAAATAGGATATTGCAAATCGCAGTGTCACACAATCTTTACTTTATCAGTTAGAAAATTATCCTTATAAAACATAGGAAAAATATTTTAAATTAGAAAAATTAATGGTGTTTTAGTAATTAATATAGCTATACTTATAAAATAAAGATGTTGCTATAATTTGTTAAAGTGAGTAAGATGAATCAATTGCAGAATTAGGAAAGAAGGATATGATTAATTAATTTAAGAATCACCTCTATATTATTAACCTAAGTCTTCAAATGGTCAAGGGAGAATATAAAAGGATAGAAATAGGTGGAAAGTGAAAAGAGAAATTGAGAAATTTAAAAAAGGACAACTTGAGATCAAAACATCAACAATCTTAACTCTTAATTTCAGCCTTTTATAGGCTTTTGCAACATTTTATAATATTATGACATCATATGCACATTTTAAAAAGGGATATGAAATTTTGATGTCTTTTAAGAGTGGATTAAGCAACAGTCAAATACATTTTTTCAGTATTAGAAGAATAAAAGATCAACATGTAAAGGTTGCAAAATTATACCGGGGGAGAGCTTATCCATATACATTCTCAATGGTACGATGCAAATAGTGATCGGAAGCTAGATGATGGAATTTAAAATGAGAGAACATTGTTATTTTAAGAATAAAAAGATTAAGAAGAAGTAGAAACATAGATGAAAAGGCTAATAGTATGTGGTGCACCATGCCTAGTTTTTATCAAGAAAGTGTCAGTTAATTTATGAGTAATGGATTGTCTAATAAAGGATTGTTGCAAAATGAACAAGTTCAAAGACAATTAAAGTAAAGAGGATCTTATTAGGAGTTACAAAATGTATATAATTAGTTAAATTTGAAAATATAATATAGCAAGGAACAGAGCTACTAGTAAAGTGGTTAGTGAGGCCAAATCCAAACTTCCAGAATTTATCGAAGATGCTTGATATAAAAGAACATGATGATAAAAGAACACGAGAAAAATGTATATAAGCTTGTTATGATGAGGGGAAGACTAAGATTTAAAAAATGTTTGATGTATTAAACATAAAGATCAATGCATATTCATAGTGGATGATGAGATAAAAAAAGTAGAAGTTATTTTTTGTTTGATAAGAATTACATGCATAATGCAATATAGAAACAATAGTCCTGATTAGTAGTTTAACCATGTTTTTAAATATCGGCCGAGTCGGCCGAGATATCGTCCTATCTCCTTTTTTTACCTGATGCCGATACGATATGGGGAAATCGTTCACCATATCGTTTGCAGCAAAAAATGGCTGATATTTGAAATATCGGCCAATAAATCGCCCGATATCGGCTGATAAGGCGCCTGATATATCCCCCGACATGGAATAGCTTATTTATTGCACGACTGCGTACAAATGTACATTATTTTTTACTATCTTTACATGCATATTACATCATTTTTATTAGGTAGATGATATCTATGAGACTAAACTAACTTTTAGTTATCAATATTCTTTATAGTGTCTGATATGAACGTCCGATATGCGCGCGTATCCCCGATATCTCCCCTGATATCCGATATGAAAAACCCCTATCCTATACGATCCTGATATCCGATATTTAGAAACCTTGAGTATGAATGAAAACTAGGATAGTTTTAAGGTTGAATGATATTCCTACTGAGGTTCATAACTATATGTTGGCCCAATGGCCTTCCACTCTAGTTTTGATGATGATCAACACGCATGTAGTTATGTTTACTAATATTCTTGTGTTTCTAAGTTTCAGATCATTAACAGGATATTAGTTGGTGATTAGCTTCAACAAGGAGTTTAGAAGCTATTCATGGTGATTCCAGGCCAAAGCTTCAAGTTCACACTTTGCCTAGCCCATGGATGGAGTTTTGGAGCAAGTCTACTTGAAGATGAAGATCGTCAAGAAGACTTAGATATCTATTTTTAGAGTTTGTGTTTTAGATCCATATTTGTCAAGCTTAGTTTAGTTGATATGCTCAAGTGCCAAAACACACACGTTTTAATGATTTGATATTTGGTTTTTATGAATAGTTGATCAAAACAGTTTACCTTATACCTATGTATATTAGATATGTTCTAGATATACATACATGCTTTAACCTTGCTAGACAAACTTATTTTGAATATCCTATTCATGTTTTTGGAAAATTCTAGTTTGATAAAATACAAGTTTTGTTTTTGATAAAATTGGCAAGACACAAAAATGAATTGATATGATTGATATATGTCTTGAAATTTTTATCACAAGTTTTGGTTATCAAAGTAAATGATAAAACAAGTTTTAGAAAAACTATTTTTAGAAAACAGTTTTTATTGTGATTAAAACTATTTAGTGGATTTACTGTGAATTTATGGGATTTTTATTGAGTGAAAAGACCTATTTTCAAATCCCGTATCTGTGCAGTTCTGCACTGTGCCTGCCAGGCCAGTTCG
>JAVJIF010026046.1:0-48534 GCA_038442645.1 Agave tequilana | reverse complement strand
TGTTCGACGCCCTAATGAAATGGGACGCACGAACGACCCCAACTATTGTCTTTCATAGGATGGTTCATCATCTTACTGATAAGTGTTTTGTCCTCAAGGACAAAATTTAAGCTCTAGTCGATGTCGGAGTTCTGACTCCGAAATCAGAGCAAAAAAAGTCACTGCAAACCTGTGACTCTCGAGTTCGGCAAAATCCCAAAAGTCACAGTTCATGACGGGACCTTTCTAATCCCTACACCACAGCTGGAAGTAAAGCATCCTTCAACTAAAACTCAAGAGAATAAGGGTCTTGTTCCCTTGACACTGGAGACAGGAGAAATCATGTGGATACACCCAGATCTTATCCAAGACGAACAATGGGATTCAAAAAAATTCAAGTCGAAGGGCAAATCTTGCAATGTTATCTTCATCCTGCGGATGATGGCAATCTCACAGCAGCTTCTCTCAGCGATTCTGAAGGGGAAAAGCATGCTTGCACGACGCAGACTGATGTTCCTCAGTCGACAGGTACTCGATCCGGAAAATCATACTTAAAACAGTATGAGAAAGCTACTGACGAGACACAACAGCAGACGAAGTGAGTACAAATATCCACACCAGCTCTGCTCCCGACAACGGGAAAAGAGAAGCAGAAAGAAATCTGGTTCGACCATGTCCTGAAGAAGCCTTCAGGCCCAGGGCTTAATATGCCCTTTCGTTTTGACATATTTACCCAGCTGGCTAATATCCCAACTCGTACTACCATACACGAGCTCCTTCGTCTCTCAAAAGAGACAAGAGAAGCACTCAGAGATGCACTGGCTAACTTAGAATCATTCCTGACATATATGCCAGAAATCCCTAAAGATGATACTCAGTCTTCTTGCCCTGAATGCCATCATGTGCAATCAAAGGTACCTGCTATTACCTTCACAGCGGAGAATATGCTTCTCAAGGATAACAAGTACAATCGACCTTTGTACTACACCGGATACATCGGTTCGACATGCATTGAAAGGGTACAGGTTGATCCAGGGTATGCACTCAGTATCATCCCAAAAGACTCCTCTACTTTCTTGGCATACCACTGTATCGGTTGTCTGCAATCACTATAACAATATACGATTTTAATGCAGGGAGTAGTCATCCACTTGGAAAGATTCGACTCCGTTGCCGAATAGGGAGCCTGAAGTCAGAGGTGACGTGCTATGTCATTGACGCTGACACGTCATACAACTTGTTATTAAGGAGACCTTGGATCCACGCTAATTGGATTGTCCCCTCTACTCTGCATCAGTGCTTGAAATATGTTGAAGATGATGCAACAGTACGAATTGTTTTCGTCGAAAAGCAACCATTCAAAAGGGTAAAAAATTACTTTACTGACGCTCTCCTGTATCAAGAGATCGGTGAAACATCAAAAGAATCATTGCCTGACGACGATGATAGTGGCAATAAGGCGAATTCAGAGTCTGAAGCAGACATGCCAGCCATTTTGATCGGTGAACCGATTGTAGCATGTCTTAATAATCCCCAATGTAACACTCCTTCTTAAGATGAGAGCGAATGGGTAATTAATGACAATATTTCCTTTGATTATCCTGTGAGTGTTGAATTGTTTGAATCCGTTACGGATAGCTCTCTGCACATGACCTTATATAAGCCAAGTACATCAAGTACACCCCGTAGAATTCATAGAAGGATCCATTTCAGTGGTTCCTCCATCCAAAGAGGGTCAATTACTAATAATATTCGGTAAAGCCCAACTGCAAAGGTCTACAGCCGCGGATTCAAGTTCAGACTCAGACACTCCACAATTTTTTTATTATGCGCGATCAACACACCATATGATGAGGAAAATGGGATACAACCGCAGCATGGGAAGGGCCTGAATTTCAAAAAAGGAAGACGTGATTTTCTACGCAATTTTGTGCCAAGAGGGAAACCGGCAAATTACTATGATAACACACGCAGGGGGTTGGGATACGTTACACCCACACCGCCAATAATGGTTCAATTCGAAGATAACAAACCAATCCCATCACACTCTGCCTCTTCTTCCGAATGGGACTCGGACGTCAGTGTGGGAATGGTGTTTAAAGAGCTCACTATTAATATGATTTCAAGCAGCCAATTGGAGCCAGCAGAAGCTACTGATGAGGAACCATGGGCTCATCAATTGGATCTTCAGTGGGAAAAGCGATTCGAACAACGCGAACCACCTACTGAAGACAAGGTGATCCATGTTAACTTGGGTAGTCAAGATCACCCTAAGCCCATCTTTATAAGTGAAGGCTTATCACTCACAGAAAGAGAAGAATTGATGATACTTATAAAGGAGTATATAGATGTCTTTACATGAAACTACGAAGACATACCCGGACTTGATCCACAAGTAGCATGCATCGTCTGAACATCAGACCTGACGCCAAGCCAGTTAAGCAGCACCAACGCCGGTTTCGCCTGAACATTATGGAGGCTATTGAAGCCGAAGTTCATATGCTCATTGCATACGGCTTCATACGGGAGGAACAACATTCAATACCGATTAATGATAAGTTCTTAAAAAAGTACTATCCCTGATCACGTTAACACCATCCCTCTGATCAAAAAAGTACTATACATGACCACATTAACATTAAACCTCTGGTCATTAAGACAGACTTGTCAACTGTTTCTTCTCTAAGGAAGCCCTTTCCTCAAACGGAATTAATTTCATCTCTGGGACACTAGTCGATGAAAGTGATTGACTGGACTCTAGTCATATTTTGAAGTTGAGCATGCTTAAACAGTGATTTTAGGCACTCTTCTTCCTGATCATTCTAATTGATCCGAAAGGATAGTGACTGTTCAATATGTGATTGTTGCATGTCTCCAATCATCCCTTCACATCTGTTATTCGACGAGTCACGGTTCGATCTCGCGATGACCTCGATCGAGCTGAATTCATTGAAGAAGGTTCATGACACATCTCAGCAGAACCTTTTCACTGTTTCCAAATTCATATCTGGATTTGGTGATCAGCTGCAAGCCTGAGTCTTGGCCATGATAAACTAAACTGAAGCTTCGTGAGGAATCTTGACTTAATCGATAAATTTTCCGCAAAGCTTATATTCTATGTCTCGACTTGACGACCAACCGAGAATAAGAATCCCGATTAAGGTGATAGTAGTGGAATTAGTACAGGGTGCCAGTATACCCCACTAGAATACCTATGTCCTCGGTCATTCTGTATAGTAGTTGCGCAACATAAAGCCATTATGAAGACATACAAATTGAAGTCCATCAGTTTTCTGCCCCGGTGTAAGTTGTATATTATTATACATTTTCATGATTATTTTTAGTTGGGCTTCACGATTCTGATTTACGGTAAATAACAGTGAATATATGGGATTCTAGAGGTAGCCCCATGGACTCTGCGTGGCAATTAGTTCCACACACCATATGTAGCAGTAACAATAGTGTGAGTATATCCTTGTCCAGGATTCAGTAATACAGTATTCAGTATTCTAGAGTTCAGTAATGTCCCTGTAAAAGTAATATTTGTGAATCTGTAATTCAATCTATTCAGGATTCACGGACCGAATCAGGAGTAAATCAGAAGTATTTGTTCTGAGTCAAGAATCATGTACCATCTCATGTGTTAAATACCAAGTCCGGTATACATTCAGGTGTCAGGCAGGTGTTATAGTACTTGGTAAATGATACTGTCCAGTCAGGTTAGTAGCGAATCATTATTCAATAGCTTTATCAGGTATCAGATATAATGCAGTATCAATAACAGTATCAATTATCAGATATGATGCAGTATCAATAGCAATATCCATAGCAGTATCATGTGTCACATAGAATGCAAAGTAAAAGAAATAAAGCAGTGTTATAACCAAGCACACATACAAGCGGTGCAAGTAGTGCTGGAGGTACAGACAGTGAACAATGTTTAATCACTAAGGCACATAATGAAGCTACAAGAACGACTTGGCTTAAACTGCCAGCCTGAAATCTGATAGAGTTCCGTCTAGGTGAGTCTAGTGATAAAGCGCTGAGCGTTAAGTACGCCAGCCAGACAGAGCTAAGAGACCGCGAACGGTCTAAGCGCACTTCCCCTTTTGAGGAAGTGGCGAGAGCCTAAAGGAGCTAATAGGGCTGAAAGCCAAAGAAATACCTGCAAAAGATATTAGTACCACACAAGCACACATCCAAATATGATAAATAATAATAATCAGCGTTGAGCGCTAAATGAGAGACCATAAATGTCTAAGCGCACTTCATACAGCTATCATGAAACCCAGAGAGTATTAGGCTTCCTAATGCCTATTGGATAGCTAGCCCGTGAAGTGGACTGTAATAAAAGACCATAACTGGTCTAAGCACACCCCTTTCGAGGAGTGGGCTATACCTGCAACCTGCACCACCTTTAGTCCCAAAAAATAGATAAATTATAATAATTCTAACGGACAACCAGATACATCAAATAATACATGCAACACATAAAACACCGCTGCAAGTATTCTACCGCTACAAGTACAATTCCACCAATACAATAATTACACCTAAATTCTTAAAATTGTAATTTCACCCATCGAAGCGGGGAACCCAAATGAAGCTAGAATACTTGCTACAATAGTGAAGGTACTCGCCTAAATAATCATCCGGGCACAAGTACGATTACTGGAAAAACACTAAAGAGAGAGAGGAAATGATGAGAGGAGAGAGAGATTCAAATGGAGAGAAGAGAGAGTGCATTAGAGAGAGAAAGAAAGAGACAGAGAGAGAAAAAGATTAGCATGGAAAGAATGAGAAAGAGAGAAAAGAGAGGAAAAAGAAGAAGAAAAGGAGGGAGAGGTGCATGGCCGGCTGGCCAGGGGAGGTGCTAGCGGCCGGAGGAGCCAAGCGGTGGCTGGGTCTAAGGAGGAGGTTGGGTGAGGGTGATGGTGATGAAAGTGGGTGGTGATGAAGTGGAGAAATTGAATATGGTGGTGGTAGTGATTGTTGGTGTTTGGGGGTGGAATTGATGGTAATGAGAAATGTGGTGGAGGTGGTTATTTGGTGGAGACGAAGGAAGTAGGAGGAGAAGAGTGGTGGTTGTGGGTGGTGGAATTAGGTAATGATGGTGGTGATATTGGTGATGGGTTTGATTGAAGGTGAAGGAGGAGAAGGAATAGAGAGATGGAGAAATGGTAGAGGAGATAGGGAGTGAGAGAGTGGTGGAGTCGTCGTGGCCTGGCCGGTGACATGGGGTTGGCCAGTCAGGATCGCCGGAGTGGTAATGGCCGATTGGGAGAGGGAGTGGTGGAGAGTTTATTTTTGGGGAAGAAAATGAAAGAGGGAGAGATTAAGAGTGATGGGAAAAATTAAGAATAAGAGAGAGATTAAAGAGTGAAGGAGATAAGGAGAGGGGTATGTCGGTGGAAGAAGTCGGCTGGCTTGGGGGAGAAGGAAAAGAAGAAGATTGGAGGAGAAAGAAAAGAAAAGAAAAGAAAAGAAAGAAATTATTTAATATTATTCAAATTCGATACAATTTGACTAGCTTAGAATGGTCCCAAAAATTTTATAAAATAAGAAATATACACTGAAGAGCAATGTGAAATCGAATTTAAGAAATTCAGTCTGCTTTTCAAATTAAAAATCTTGGAATCAATTGGTGATACCAGTCGACACCGGTTCAGTCGGATTTTTGACTAATTCAAAAAAATCTCCAAAAATGCACTAAAATAGAAAATATGATTCTGAAGAATATTTTAGAAATTCAACTCTGTTTGTAAATTAAAATCTTGAGATCAACGAGTGATATCGGTTTCAGGAGATTTTACAAATAATTTAGAAAAATTTCAGAAAATTCTCAAAAAAAATATTGAAAATAAATATCTAAATTGAAACATATCTAATATAACAACCAAAATGATCAAATTTTTACTGAAATCGGGTCCTGGGTTCGGACTAGGGCCGACTCCGAGTTCACAAAATCCAGATCCAATACCCAAAATAATAACAAAAGTGATATTATAGGAAAAGTAAATATAGAGAAAACAAGAAAATACGGGCGAAAAATTAGTACACGTCTCCATATACGTATTCCAAGAATGGGGTACTCCAAGAACCAACAACGACAAACAGAAATTTCCACTTTAGTTGGCCCACTAAGCACTTTTAGTTATATTCGTTAAAGAGGTAAAACTAATTAAGCTAATATCTTTTTCAAGCTGAATAACTTTTTAATTTTGCTGAAATGAAGCATTTACAAATTTTATCAGAACTACTCATAATTCTAAATATGACCCATTCTGTAAAAATATTATTCGAACAGAAACGTTCAGGGCTGTTGAAGAAAAAATAACTTTACTTGCAATTTTATTCTATGCCACAAAGAGTTTCACTTACTTCTGATTGCTAGGAAGCTCTTAACGACTTTCATTACATAGTTGTTATGCACATTTTATTATTTTTGATTAGCTTTTAAACAAAAAACTATTGGTTTTAAAAAATTTACTTTTCTTATAATGCTTCTAATCTTAGTCAGACTATTATGAAAGTTGTTAGAGATTTTTAGACTTGAATCTAATTTTTTCTATTTTAGTTAATAATGCTAGCAATAATACTACTGCAATTGAGCTTTAAAAAATAAGATCTGTTTTAAATGAAAAACTTTTCATACTCTGTGCGTATGTTGCATCATTAACTTGTATGTACATGATGGTTTAAAATGTATAGATAATTATATTCAGAAGTTAAGAAGTATTATTTTATTTATTAAAAATAATGGTCAAAGCAGACAATACTTTAAATAAATTTGTTCCGACTTATGCCTACAATTAAAAGTTTAACTTAGGACATAAGAACTCATTGGAACTTAACATATAATATGTTAAGGAAAGCTATTCCTTATAAAAAAATAATAGATATGTTTATTTTCACATAATTGTCAAATTAAGATATTTTCAAGCAGGAATGGAAAATCTGTGATGTAATTTTGTGAATGTCTAAATTTTTTTGAAAGAGTAACAAGATTATTTCTAAGATTTATTATCCCACAACTAATTTAGTATTTTACGAGTAAACTGAAATTACTTAACTATTTTATACGTATCAAAATGATTTTTTACTTCAAGATATCATTACTCTTATGGAAGAAAAATTTCAATAAGTATTTTAAAGATTTTCCTACTATATTTTATTTTGCTACTATTATGGATTCTCATATTAAATTTGACGGATATAAATATTTAATGAAAAGTTTATGAAAAAATGAATTATTCTGGTTCTGCTGAAGTATGGATAGATGTTTAGATTTTTATAAATAATATTATGATTTTTATGAATCACAATTTAGAAATAAATAATCATCATCTCATCTTGCATCCTCGTCTAAGCCTAGAAGTTCTTTATTATCTGATTTATTATCTGCATCGAAAAGATTAAGAAGCTCAGACACATTGAATGAGCTTCATTATTGTTTGACACGTGCCAGAGCTCTTTAGATTGATGCAAACACATTTGAATATTTGAATATTTTGGCCTAGTGGAATCACATGAATCTACACGTCATGTGCTTTTCATCATGACACGTGATTTACTAACCCATCCTATCTCTACAGTAGCTTCAAAATCTGCTTTTAGTACAACTGAACGAGTGCTGATTGATACGAGGAACTGCTTGTCGTCAGAAACCATCGAGATAAGTATCTGCAAGAAAGATTACCTGAATGCGGTGACGAGAAGCCAAAATAAATCAGTAGAAGAAATCATTGAAGGCTTTCCAGAAGAGGAATGAAGAAATGAAGATCTATATATTTTATTTGTATTAGTATTTATATCAATTTATACTTTATTTTTATTTATATAATTCATTTGTATTTGTATCAATTTATACTTTATTTTTAATCTATATACTTCATTTGTATTTGTATTAATTTATCCAAATTATTGGATTGTTAATAAAAAAAATTACATTTGCATTTCACAACTATTAGCAATTTATCAAAATTTGTGATTTTTTTTGAATTTTAAACATTTATTTAAAAATATACTTTAAAAATCCATTTTTTGGATTTAAAAAATATTAAATTGGGTTGGCCCGACCCAGCCCGGCCAGGTAGGGGTGAGCAGAGTTCGGTTATAACCGAAATAACGACCAAAAACTGAAACCCGAACTCGAACCGAACCGAACCGCTCTAGTTCGTTGGTTTTCGGTTTTGGGTTACAAAACCCGAACCCGACCGAACCGAACCGAACTTCTCACCCTATGTATACACCCAAATTCAATTTAGTGAATCATATAGTTCATAAAAAACAGGTGGAACATTATCTCATTAGTTCTAGCAATATTATATTTTATATTGAATATGTGAAAGCCATGTTAAGTACGCTATCATAATTGAGAATAATATTTATATTAATATAGTTCTTTCTTTTGTAATCTTGTTAGAAAAAGTTAATAATAATTATGCGAGCTTTGATATAAGAGCCCAAATACAGTGTAAAAGTTTAGAACATGAAATTTCAATTCCATTAAGGTTAGGGTCTTTTTTGTTTCTAATTTAGGTATTGGATATTTGTGATTGGGATATTTAAAGGATGAAATATAATAGTGATTAAAAATGCAAGAATGATGAAAATATATGAGCCTAACCGAAAAAACTGAAAAACCGAACCGAATTGAGTCGGTTCGGTTACTAAGTCTAATCGGTTCGATACGGTTTTGAAAAAATTAGCAAAAACGAATCGAACCGACCGATGCTCACCCTACGGCCAGGACCCCCGGGTTGTGCCCGAGTCCCCGTAATGGGGATCGGGCCGAGTCGAGCCTCCCAGTATTTGCGGGCGGGTCGGGTTCGGTCGGCCTGGCCCGGTCCTTGACCCGTCGGGACTGGGGCAGGCCGGGCCAAACCCGGCCTGTTTCGCACCCCTAAACGAGTTTGGATGTAATCGGGTATGTTTTAAGTAAAATCAGACCTGATTCGTTTACTAAATAAGATAAATAAGTCCGAGTTCTATTTGAATCTGCGAGTATAGAACTGATTTTCAGAGCCGTCTAATCAGAAAATACGAGTGGGGTGACCCATTGACCGGGCTTGTCCACAAACACTAATTACTCCGCTGGAGCTGTTTGCCTAAAAATGTTCTCCAGGCGCATCTCAACAGATTCCTCCACTATGGGGCTGTTTGGTTGCAAGGAAGTGGGCGGAAGCAAAGAAATAGGGAAGTATAATTGCTCACTTTCTTATCTATCCAAACACCGGAAAAGGAAAATAAGAAAACCTCTTTTCCTTTTATCTTTTCTCTTTTACACAACCATTTACTCACTTCCAGAGTGCTACAGTTAATTTTGTGGTCATGTAAATCACATTTGTAATAAATTGTAGCACAAAACAGTTAATTTTTTTACCATGTAAATCTCACTTGCATTCTAATTACAGTATATTTTTATTTTTCTTAATTAATTTTTATTTTAATATTATTTTACGGTCAACTTTGTGGTCAACTTTCCACTTCCACTTTCACATTACCATCCAAACACCGGAAAAGACAAAATATTTTCAAATCACACTTCCCAACAACATCCAAATACCGGAAAACTTACTAACTAATTCCCAAGTTCCAAAGGGAATTATTACTACTTCTTCAATTCCTCACTTCCTCACTTTCATCCTTAACCAAACCCTATAAGAGTTGGGCCCACGCGAATGACGAGTTGTCTCGTCAGTTTCCCCATCGTTGACCTAGTCTGACATGTACCTTTACGTGGGACCACTTTTCCGTCTAGGTTAAAAACTGCCATGTTATGGTCGAGAAGACGAGTTTCTTTGTGTGGTGGGCCCCTGAAATCTCCACCGGGCCGCCCGACATATATCGTACCGCGAAATTCTCGGCCCCCGAGTCTGTTCCCCGGGCGTCTCGTGTGACCGCCGGCAGTTGCGAGAAAATAAAGCTACCTCTTGTGCGGTCTGGTCACTGGCTGGTAAGCTTACCACCTTGACCTACCCTTTTTGGAATCGACATATCGAGGTAAAAATGTGGTTAGTTACTACAACAGCAGACATTTATGGTCTCTTTTTTCATCGTAACAAAATAATTTTTTATTTATTCAGAAGGGTGAAGATGAAGCAAGCAAACGGCTGGGGACGATAAATGGCGGACGTGAGGCCCGGGGTTGAATTGGATTTAACGTGGGGGTTTAAATTCCGGCACTTCGATCTCCGCAAGCGAGAGGTGAGGGACTGGAAATTAAATATTTACAGGTGAGAGGGACTGGAGAGATAAAGCGAGAGCGAGAGCGAGAGCGAGAGAGAATGGGGAAATCTAAGAACTCCTGCTTCAAGATCATCACCTGCGCTCGCGGCGATTCGGCTGATGCCGACGATCTTGGAGCTTCCCCTGAGGTAATTGTGTTTATATTATGATTTCTCTTCAGTTTTTCAAGGTGTTTGGAATTTGGTTGAACGATTTATGAGATTGACTTTGGGGTTTAGGTCAATTTTTTGAGTGTGAGATCTGTTAAAATTCTTGGCAAGTGCAATTCAGTTCGATTCTTGACAATGTATATGAACTACCGAGATTGAACTTTTAGTGCTTGACGAAATGTCTTGCCTAAAAAAGATTAGTCTGTGAGTACTTTTTGGCATGTAGTGTGAAAAGTAAATGCACTAGATTCAAGTGACATAAAAGTTTGCGACCCTCTTTTTTGCCTTAGAGTATATTGTAATTTCTACTGTCATTTTTCTGTTTTTTCAGATACTTTTCTATGAAAATTCTGGAGGTCTGCTTCTCAATTGCACAAGCTTGCATACTTCTTTTTGTAATTTCGTTGAATTTGGACACTAATTTAGAGGTTGGGATTAGACTGACAACATGATGTAAAATTTTGTCAAATCTTTCATGGAGCCTAATCTTTAATCAACCCATTTTGGGGGGGACAAAGTTTAATGGTTATAATTAATGATCTAGGCAAAATCTGTAAAATTAAGGAAATATGCAACAAAAATATGCATTTATTTGATGAACATGACTGTAGGAAAATAAATCTTGTGTACGGTTAATTGTTATATCTAGTTATCAATGCAGTGCCAATAAATTGAAAATCCCTCAGTTGTAATAGAAAATTACACCTTTCCTTTATTTTTCTTTCATGTCTCTCTCCCTTTCCTTTCCTTGTTTTCTTCTCTTACCTCTTGTATTTCTGCCATGGTGTCCATGCAGTGTAAAAATGCTTGTCTGAATAGTGTTTCTTTATAGAACAATGCATGCGATACTCGTTCGGGGGCCTCAAAACAAGGTTACTGAAACTAGGCCTTGTTTGGGAATCAAAATGGAGTTTGGGAAACCGGATTTGAAAGCTTCCAAACCTTATGAAATTGAGGTTTGTCAAACTCCAGTTTGAGTTGAGTGGAGTTTCAGAAACTGGGCTGGGGTTTGAATGGTTACAAACCTTATGAAATTGAGGTTTGTCAAAGTCCAGTTTGAGTTGAGTGGAGTTTCAGAAACTGGGGTTTGTATGGTTACAAACCTCAGTTTCATTTAAACTCTGTTGCCAACCAGGCCTTAATAATAGACCTGTTTGGTTTACGCTTAATTTTCAAAAGAAGTAGTTTTGGGGGTTTTGTGGGGTGGAATTTAATATTTTCTGGGCCCATACTGTAGAGTCTGGCATTTAATATGAGTAGAATGCACGTAAGCATATTTCTGATTCAGACAGCACATCTGTTCGAATAGTTTCAAACTTCTAGGGTAGATGCAAAATTTGATTTTTCACCAACAACCTGATAGAAATAAGATGCAGATTCCTGCATTATGCAACACAGGTTATACAACACTCTTCTTTATTGTGTTGTAGAAATATCCTCTTCTAGATCAGTGATGTAATCCACATTTGGAGTCTGTTTTTATAGATTTTTTTTTTTTTTTTTTCCCTGTAACCTGTTGCACCTGAGGCCTTTTTCTGGGGTGGGATGGGGTGGGGTGGGAGCGATTAATGTGTAGCCTGTAAATTGTAGGGGGGCTCGATGCTTCTTTCTTATAGTAGATATGTGCTCAGTCCAGTACCAGAGATTAACTTGTATCTTCCATTCACAACTTTCCTCACTCATATATTGTGCTTCTTCACATTGTGTAAGATACAGGTACCAGGAATGAATAAAGTGCTGCCAACAACATCCTTCCGGAAAACCTTTTAGCTACCTAGTCATTGGTCAGATCCAATTTACAAAAATAGAGGATTGCAAATTACACTTTCAAATTCAGCTAATCTTATGCAAGTTGGGCAGCAAAAAGGAAAGTGAAAACAAATTATCTTTGGAGGAAAACCCAGAAAGTGGAGAGAACTGGGCCAACTCAGTTTTACTATTTAAGGGTGAACATGCATGCTTTCGAAAACCTGTCTTTATCCCTGAACTTTTAGAAGGCTCCATGTTCCCCTCTTGCCTTGTGTAATAATAGGATTTTTTTTTAAATTAACATGCCACTCTTATTTTTTCAGGTTCTTACTTTCTCCAAAAGAAAACAATATTATGAAATAATGTCAATGTAACTTTAATCAATAAGTACAACTAATAATTTTTTATAATGAAATTATAATTGTAAATTATGATGTCATTACACTATTGTTTTATGGGACTTTTAGAAATATAACCCCCAAGTCTTACCTGTTTAGAAATTTACCCCCAAATTATTGGTATTGCTACTTTGCCCTCCATATCTTTTAAATATTTAAAATTTACCCTTCTAGTTAGATTTTGAACAAAATAAGAGTGTTTTACTGATTTTTCTCTTCTTATTTCTTTTTCTTTATCCCTCTTCTTCATTGTTTTTATATCCTTCATACAAAATTCTGTCAAGCCCAAATTCTTGTCCCTTCTCTCTCTCTCTCTCTCTCTCTCTCTCTCTCTCTCTCTCTCTCTCTCACAATCCCCCCTAAACTCCTTCAAAGTTGCTCTCAAATCTCGCTACAAAATTCTTATGAAGAAGTAGTAGAGTCTGGATTAGGGTGTGAATTAGTGTAGGGAAGGTAAATTTGTCATTTTAAATTAGTCATTTTTATTGGTTATAAGGCATCTTCACATCAAATAACTAATTATTCTTTTTTGATTTTTAAATTTGTCATGTTTATTTTTATCTATATTGCATGAACATGATCACTCTAACACGGTCACAACACTCAAATATGTGACAAATTCTTAAAAATATACACGACATGTGTGTCCGACATGCGTGTCAGACATGTTTTGGATATGACACGACTCTATGATAGGAGTGTCCGTGCTACATAGACTGTTATTAGACATCTTGACATTAAATAACATAATATTCTCTTTTGATTCTTAAACATTGACAACTGGGTGTAAATTTCTAACACCCAAATGATTTGAGGGGTGAATTGGTTTGAAGGGTAAATCTCTACATAGTAAAATTTGAAGAGAGAGTGTGTGTGTGTGTATTAAAAACCCTTATTTTATATACTTTATGAAACTTAAGGAACTCCTTTTAAGGGAAGGGTTCTATTTATATCTCACTTTGTCTGTTCCTTTATTTTCCCCTTTCCTATCAGTTGCATAACTTTAAACTTTTGTGCTTAAAACAACTAGAATGTTAAGACCTAGTTTGTTGCAAAAGCTTTAGTTTTGTTGAATGTTAATTTTTATTAATTTTTTGAATCAATTAACTTAAAATTCGAGCTCATATGCAAACCTGCTGTAAAACTTTAGACTGGGACTGAGATTGAGTACTAAACAAAGTTTTCAGACCTTGGTGAATTTGAAATCTGATCAAAGTACTCAATAAAATTCATTGAAAGCTTCTTCTATATGATACTTCTGAAGAACTTCCCTAATCAGTGGATGTTAGCATGTCACAACACTGCAACTTCTACCAGAAATATAATTTAACCATTGCATAGATGTTTTAACCTGCCTACAGCCAGACTTTTATGCTACTTCAAAATCATTTTCTTTCTCATTTGGAGTCACAAGTCCATATTGAGAAGGCTCCAAAAATATTTGATGAGATCTTACTGTTAGTATTTGGAGTGCCTCATATTCATTGGAGAAGAATCCATATTTTTTGGTAGTTTTCTAATATGGATCTGTCTCATGTTTTGATTTGGATACGGGTTTCTTATTTCTCTAAGGAGATGCTGATTTGAGTTCGTGTTAGACTAGGATCATCCCAGGTGGCTATATAAACCCTTAGAGGTAGCCTTTTGAAGGTGTGTTAAGAATTCAAGAGAAATTTTAGAATTCCACTATTGAGAGTTGTGAGAGAGATCTCATTGTAACTCTTATATTTTCTTCAATAAATATTTCTTCCCTCCTCCCCGTGGATGTAGGCACATTGCCAAACCACGTTAAATCTTGTGTTTCTTAATTGTGTAGTGATTGTTTGCTAGTGGTAGATCTTCTACGCTTTCGCTTTCGCTGCTGAGTCTTTGACTCGGTGTTCCTCTATTGTTTGATCGGTGATAGATCATCAACAATTGGTATCATAGCAATGGCTAGCAAGATGACCACGACAACTAAGTTCGAGGTGGAGAAATTCGACGGGAAGTCCAACTTCCTGTTGTGGAAGATGCGAGTAATATCGTTGCTCATGAAGGAGGGCACACATAAGGCCCTACTTGGTATTGAGAAAAAGCCATCAAAGATGGAGGATGATGAGTGGAATGACATCGACTTCCGCGCAAAGGTGACGATCATATTGTGCCTATCAGATGAAGTCCTCTACAACGTGATGAATGAGGAGACAACTGCTGGTCTTTGGTGTAGGTTGGAGAGCCCGTACATGACGAAGAGTGTCGAACAAGCTCTTCATGAAGAAGCAGTTATACAGCCTTCGGATAAAGGAAGGCGTGCCTATTCCATAACATCTCAATGCTTTTAATAGAATTTTAAGCGACTTGTTAGTTTTAGAGGAAGACAAAGCTCTTCTGTTACTCTCTTCTCTTTCATCAAGTTATGACCACTTGGCGACTGCCATCATGTATGGTAAGGAGACCTTAGAGTTAGAAGATGTCAGACAGATGCTTCAGAACAACGAGCTGATGAAAAAGACAGATTCTATGGAGGAGGCCTCAGGATTGTTTGTCAAGGGCCAGAGGAGAAGATCAAAGAGTAGGGGACCCAAAGGGGATCTAGAAGTTTCTAGCAGTTTCTCTTGCTACTTTTGCAAGAAACCAGGGCACATCAAGAAAAATTGTATGAAATATAAGGAGATGCAGAAGAGGAAGGGCGACAAAGATTCTGATGGAGCTAGTACCAGTGGAAAGTCAGATCAAGTCGGGGTTGCCGAAGAAGCAGATGAGGATTCATGTGTTGTCTTGACAGTTGAGTCAGGAAAAGATAAATACTCAGATGCTTGGTTACTTGACTCGGGGTACACATATCACATGTGCCCAAAAAGAGAGTGGTTCAGTACTCACAAGTCTTATGATGGAGGCTCTGTAAGACTGTTGGCATCGACAACATTTGTATGAGAATGTTTGATGGTCATGTTCGAACTCTCACAAACATTCGACATGTCCCAGATTTAAAGAAGAATCTTCTCTCGTTGGGAGCTTTGGAAGCTTGTGGGTACAAGTTTTCTGGTGCAGATGGAGCAATCAAAGTTACTAAAGGCTCCATAACGATTCTCAAAGGAGATCGAACAGCAAACGTGTACAAATTGGCAAGAAGCATTATTATTGGTTATGCTTCAGCAGCAACAGAGGAGGATACTATAAGACTTTGGACACATAAGCGAGCGAGATCTTCAAGTCTTACACAAAAAGAGTGCCCTATCAGGTATCAAATATTGCAAACTTGATCTTTGTAAATTTTGCATTATGGGTAGGCAACGTAGAGTAGCTTTCTCTACATCTCAGCATAAGACAAAAGGCTTGCTATATCTCATACACATGGATATGTGGGGGATTTCGCCAGTAGTATTTATTGGAGGTGCTAGGTACTATGTTACTTTTATAGATGATTTTTTAAGGAAAGTTTGGTATACTTCTTGAAGTAGAAATCAGAAGTATTTCAGTAGTTCAAGGAGGGAAAAACTTTGGTGGAAAATCAGGCGGGCGGAAGGTGAAAGTCTTGAGGTCCAATAATGGAGGCGAGTACACCTTCAAAGAATTCAAAGACTACTTAGCAAGTAAGGGCATCAAACACCGGCTAAGTATTCTAGGGCGACCAGAACAAAATGGAGTAGCAGAGCGCATGGATCGAACACTTACAGAGCGTGCCCGCAGTATCAGATTACAGGCTGACATGCATGTCAGAAGGATTTTGGGTAAAGACGGTGAATCATGCGAGTTATCTGGTAAACATGTTATCATCAACAGCTATTGATCTTCAGATCCCAGCGGAGATATGGCGAGTGAACTATTCAACCTTACAGATTTTCGATTGCCCGACATATAGTTTGGTTGATAGTCAGAAAAGGAATAAACTGGAGTCCAAGTCTAAGAAGTATATCTTCATTGGGCTTACCAAAGGAGTCGAGAGTTTCCGACTTTAGGATCCTGAGAAAAGGAGCGCCTTTACCAGCAGATATGTGGTCTTTGATGAAGATTCAATGTTGCGAGAAAAGTCAGAGACGGAGGATAAAGCGCAAGGTGGAGTTTCAGACAGTTTGGCAGCGGACACTCAGGAAAAGGGAGTCGAGTTCTCAAATAGCCCTAAAAGGTCTGAAGGGTCAGAAAAGAACTCTTCAAATTCAGATGGAGACAAACAGAAAGCTACTCAAGAGCAACCTAGACTGTTGAGGTGGTCAGTTAGAGTTACGGTGCCACTAATAAGGTATGGCTGGGATGACGATCATGTTTCTTTCACATTAGTAATAGAAATAAAAGAACCTGACACTTACAGGGAAGCGGTCGAGGTAGATGACCACGACAAGTGGATTATAGCCATAGAGTAAGAGATGGAGTCTTTGAATAGAAATCAAACATGGACGTTATTCGATCTTTCAAATGACTCCAAGGCAATAGGTTGCAAATGGGTCTTTCGCAAGAAAGACAATAAGCAATACAAGGCAAGGTTAGTTGCCAAAGGATATGCTCAGAAGGAGGGTATTGACTGCAATGAGATTTTCTCTCCTGTAGTCAAGCATACATCTATTTAGATTATTGGCGATGGTTGTTCAGTTTGATTTAGAGTTGGAGCAGATGGATGTCAAAACAATATTTCTGCATAGTGAGCTGAGAAGATATACATGAAACAACTTGGAAGTTATATTCAGGAAGGTAAAGAAAACAAGGTGTGTCTTCTAAAGAAGTCCCTCTATGGACTTAAACATTTCTCAGGCAGTGGTACAAACGGTTCGACTCTTTCATGATCAAAATCAAATACAACCGATGTGAGTATGATAGTTGTCTATTTCAAGCAGAGTGATGATCCTATATATTTGTTGTTATATGTGGATGATATGCTGATTGCTGCGAGAAATAAGACACATGTTCAGAAGCTGAGAGCTCAGCTCAAGAAGGAATTTGACATGAAAGATTTAGGAGAAGCCAAGAAGATCTTAGGTATGGAGATCACTTGAGATAGAAAACAGGCAGACTTTGGCCATCTCAGGAGAACTATGTTCTCAAAGTGTTGGAGAGATTCAACATGGCAGAAGTAAGACTAGTCACCATTTCTTTGGCAGGTCACTTCAAATTATCCTCTAAGTAGTGTACACAATCACCGGTAGAGGAGGAAGAGATGTCTCGAGTACCATATGCTAGTGCGGTGGGATCACTCATGTATATTATGGTCTACACTAGGCCTGATTTAGCCTATGCAGTTAGTACAGTAAGTCGGTTCATGTTAAATCCAGGAAAGCAACATTGGGAAGCAGTGAAGTGGGTGCTACGATATCTGCGACGGACTGCGAGACTAGACTTGGTGTTTCAGAGATTGAAAACGGGGAAGTCTAGGTTACTACAAGGCTATGTTGATGCAGACTATGTAGGAGATCTTGATCAGCGAAGATCTACGACGGGCTATGTGTTCACAATAACTGAGTGCGTCATTAGTTGAAAGATAGAGTTGTAAGATACAATTGCTCTTTCAATGATAGAAGCGGAGTACATGGTTGCAGTTGAGGAGTCAAAGAAAGTTTTGTGGTTGAGAGGATTGGTTGAGACATTCAGTATCATACAAGATCCAGTTTGGGTTTATTGCGACAGCCAGAGTGATATTCATCTCGCTAAAGATCACAGGTATCACAAGCGGATGAAGCATATTGACGTGAGATTTCACAAGATACGTCAGTGGGTCGTAGATGATAAGGTGATCGATTTGATAAACATCAACACGAAGAAGAATCCAGCAGATATGATGATGAAGACCATCCCGGTAGAGAAGTTTAGAGCATCTTTAAACTTCATCAAGATTCTCTAAAGGTAAAATGGCGAACGGGCTCTTGAGAGGAGCTGTGTGAAGTCAAAAGGGGGGAGAAAGGAAGGCGAATGAAGTAGAGGCCAATTTTTGCGGAGGGACTCAATGAACATGAGTCAAGGTGGAAATTGTTAGTATTTAGAGTGCCTCATATTCATTGGAGAAGAATTCAGGTTTTTTGGCAGTTTTCTAATACGGATCTGTCTTCTATTTTGGTTTGAATACGGGTTTCCTATTTCTCCAAGGAGGTGCTGATTTGAGTTCGTGTTGGATTAGGATCATCCTAGATATCTATATAAACCTCTCAGGGGTGGCCTTTTGAAGGTGTGTCAAAAATTCAAGAGAAATTCTAGAAATTCATCATTGAGAGTTGTGAGAGAGATCTCATTGTAACTCTTGTATTTTCTTTAATAAATATTTCTCCCCTCCTCCCCGTGGACGTAGGCACATTGCCGAACCACGTTAAATCTTGTGTTCTTGGTTGTGTGGTGATTGCTTGCTAGTGATAGATCTTTTACGCTTTCGCTTCCGCTGCAGAGTCTTCGACTCAGTATTACTGTGTTGTTTGATCGGTGATAGATCATCAACACTTACAACTTGTTGTCAACCAGATGTCAACCTCTAATTATTGGGCAAGCAGCTGTGGAGAAGATATAATTTTCCCTAGAACCTAGCAAGCCAGTTGGTTTTTTTTACTTTGTAGAAAGACCTACTTTATCAGCTGTACAGTTTTTAGATCATGCAAGGAAAAGGCCTTCAAAAGTTTCCTAGGCAGAGAGAATCTAGAAGGCGTGAAGATGGTAAATTTCTTTTAAAAACTGGGAGCTAGTATTATGATTGGATTTTGGCTATCCTAACCCAAAATATAGGGGTATTCATTTGGTTCAGGCCATACTTTTTTGGCAAAATCAGTATAGTTTCAATTCATTGTGGTCCATGGCAGAAACATACCAATACATTAGTTGATGTCTCAGAAAGTCAATGAAGGATTCTTGAAACATCCAGAAATAAAAAGTGGGAGAGAGCTTACCCGAAGCCTGAAAAATCTTGATCTGAAGATAAGGACCGACAAAAGTACTTTGCCATCAGTATCCCAGTGTGCACTACCAATAACTCTTTTCCTATCTTTCGTAGGGTTTTATTTTGACTGGGAAGAGTCATCTAGAGCATCATATCTTTCAGTTACATGGGGTTGAGTTCTGATCCAAACCCTTGTAGCAACAACATAAATGATCCCAACTCGAAATAATGTAAATTAGTGAAAAACCCCATAAAAGTTATTATTAGCATAAAAATGTCCTACGTTGGAGTTTCCAATTGTGAACATTTTGCATTAAACTCCAAACTAAAGTTACATATTTTATAAATTACTAAATAATAGCTAACAAGTGCAAGTGCCATTGTAGCACAATTGTAAAGCGTCTTTACTGTGGGAAAAGAGTCTGGGGTTCATACCCCTCCTACGCCAAGCTATGGTCTATTCTCTTAGAAGAAAGAAAATAAAAAGAAAACGATTTAACAAGCATTATAGAAATTGATGCAAAAGTTCAAATAGTTATAAAAATTATGAATGACTAGCAAAGCATTAATAAAACTAAAAAAGTTTTAATGAAACGGTTAAAACATTTAAAACTTGGTATTAGCTATTGAGACTTCAACTGTCTTTGTAGACACAATTTATTAAGAGTTCATTTGTTTGCTGTTCTTTACCCTATTTGTGCATCACACTCCTCTAACTTGTCACTTACCATATTTATGCATATAGAATGAAATCCCCGACACACACTTGGTAAAGTCTCTTTGCCATAGGCACCTCATCTGGGTTCATATCCCCCTTACACCAAGCTAAGGCCTATTATCCTTAAAACAATATAAAACAAAAATAAGGAAAAAGAGCTGACATGCATTATAGAAATTAGCATACAAGTTCATATAGTTAAAAAAAATTATGAATGACTGACCAAACATTAATTAAAACAAAAATAATTCTACAAAAAGATAAAAACGTTTAAAAACTTAAAATTAGCTATTGAGGCTTCAACTGCCTTTGCATGCACAATCTCTTGAGATTTCATCTCCTTTATTGATCTTTACCCTATTTATGCATACATTTATAAATTTTCACTTTATCGTATTTATGCATATAGAATGAAAATCCATTGCACACTTGATAAAGCTTTTGAAATTTAAAGACTATACTAAAAACTTTCTATGTTAATAATATAAAAACAGAAAATCTCTAAGAAATGAATACATCTTAAAATATCTAAAAGATGAAAACTATGATGAAACTACAAGATATAATCATTTTACTTAAAGAACTAAAATTCAACAAACACTAGCAGCATAGAAAATAACGAATGTCTACAATTACTTATATATAATATAGAAATCAGTTAAAATCAATGCAAGTCATTATAATTATTACAAATATAACTATTACAAATAACACGCTGTTCGATAATCACGTGAAGAAAATGTACATAGGTACAAAAATCTATAAAAATCATATAAAACAATAAAGTATAACATAAGAAAGTGCATAAATATATAAAAAAGAAAAAAGATACTAAAATATCAACCAATAGAACAAAAATTAAAAAAATAAGACAACTTTTCTATTAGTCTTTACTATTTTAAAATAATTGTTAATTAATTTTAAATTTCTTAACCTACTGATATTGACAATATGATATTTTCAATCCAAAACCGCTGAAATAGCTGAAACTCTGCATACTGATACTAAAAGTTGGCAGTGAAAGCTGTTACGACACTACTGAGATTTCAATCCTTGAAATTTTGTGTAAGGATTGCATATATTTCTGATGTAAGATTGATTGAGTTTTTACCTGCACACAGAAAATACAGAATTTTAGAATTTAAGAACAGGAAGTGTAATGTACTCAATACTACCGCGATAGCAAGTGACTATGTGGGTTGTGATTCACAAGGAGAGACTAGCGGTGGAAGCTTTTAAAAAGTTCTCTTTTAGTTCACTAAAAATAGTTAAAAGTTCTTCTCTTGTTCTTAAAGAAAAGGCAAAAAGAATTATTGTTAAGTTAAGAAGAAAGTGGTAGATTGAAAATGATTTTGTACAAAGAAAGTGAAAATAGTAAATAGAGTTGAGAGTTGGTAATGATGGTGCTCTAAACTAAAAATTAAAAGAAAGGAAGAAAAGCCTAAAATAACTTACTTACCTCTTTCGGTTGATGACTTAATTTGAATCTTTGGCAAAGACTTATCTCGTCTTGAAGGCGAGCAAATCATGACAAATAGAATCTTTCCCGTTTTCAGACTTAAGTTATGAACTTAAATGAAAGCAGAAAATAAATAGAAACAACTATCCATCACCATAAGCTATCAAGGGCACTTGCAATGGCAAGGCATGTTCGATGCTGGGGCTGTTTGGATTCAAGGAATTGGGTGGAAGTGAGGAAGTGGGAAGTGTCTTTTCCCATTTCCGCTGTTCATCCAAACACCGGAAAGGAAAATGGAAAAATGTCTTTTCCTTTTCTCTTTTCTCTTTTACACAACCTTTTCCTCACTTCCAGAGTGCTACAGTTAATTTTGTAGTCATGTAAATCTCATTTGTAATAAGTTGTAGCACAAAACAGTTAATTTTTTGCTCATATAAATTTCACTTGCATTCTAATTACAGTCCAATTTTTATTTTTCTTAATTAATTTTTATTTTAATATTATTTTGCGATCAACTTTGTGGTCAACTTTTCCACTTCCACTTCCACATTATCATCCAAACACCGAAAAAGACATAACATTTTTCAAATCACACTTCCCAACAACATCCAAACACCGAAAAACTTACTAACTAATTCCCAAGTTCCAAAGGAACTATTACCACTTCCTCACTTCTTCACTTCCTCACTTCCACCCTTAACCAAACAGGCCCGCTATAGATTTCATTTGGATTATCATTAAAAACGGTAGAAGAAGAGTAAGAGAAGAAGAACATGAAAACATAACTTTGATTCGATTCAAATAACATTGAAAGAAAAGAACTTACACCGGTGTCACCCTCAGTACAAGCTTCACTCTCATTCCTCCATGAAACTCTTCTCTAATCTCAGTTACATAAATAAAATGAAAATTACATAAAAGAAAACTAAAAACCTAAGTTACAAACTAAAGAACAAATTAGCCTACACTCTCTGCTGAATCGTTCTCTCTGTACTGAGAATTTACAGGTATTTATAGCAAAATGCAGAAGGGGGAAGCGTCTGAAGATAGGAGGAGCGTTGCTCCCCCTTATCCATCTACTTGGCCACGAAAACGCGTTGCCTGGGTGTGGCTAGGTGGCCATACTCGGGGGTGCAACCCTCTGATTTCAGGATACGTCTTTATCTCCTGCTAGATTTTCAGTTTGTTTTCTAAATTTGACGAAACATCCTTTGATCTTCGGCATTAACCACTTGATTTGTGAAGATCTGATTTAACTAATTTTTAACTGGTTTTATCTTCTTTTATTTGCCCTGATCCTTGATTTGAATTCAATTCTGAATTAAATCAGAATTTAGGTGGGCTTTGGGCTTATTTTCTCTTTCCTCTCCTTTAGTAAAGGCCCTGCAATTAATTAGACAAAAAGATAAATAAATAGCAGAGTTTATTAAACAAATAATATGGAAATGTGATAATAAATATGAAATATTGGCGACCCACACCCCCACACCTATCTTTTGCTCATCCTCGAGTAAACAAAAAAAGTAAAACAGAACTAACATAGTCTAACTCACTTTCGTAGGAATCATGGTTGCAATTAACATGTGCAACAAGCCGTTAAACATCTAGGTTACCCCTAGAGGATGAGTTTTATCTCATGAGGGTTTTCAGTGGATTACACCCACAAAATCCATAAAGAAATAAACAAAATATTAGTATTTTTGAAAATATTTTAAAAAAATATTTGAAGTATTATTGTAAGAGTTCAAGTAATCTATAAGTTATAGGAAAACTAAATTTTTCATTCTTAAACTTAGTCTCTATTCAAAAACTTGTTATCAATTAAGGTAAGGAGTCAAACTGTATTTCTCATATAGTCTATTATTTTACCCTAAGTTATATGCATCTTCTTGACTATGAAATTTTGACTAGGGGTTCTTTTACTCTGACCCTTATGCCTTATTATATATATATATATATTGTGGTATTATTCCATAGTTTTATTAGTCTTTTTAATCTGCCTATGTAACGAGCCTTTAGTCGGTGACTCCCAAACCGAACGGTCTTAGGGCACTTGGTGAGAAAACACCCCAATGACTTAAGGACTCGAGCAGATAAGGTCACAAAACTAAGAATTTTTATTTACATGATGGACCGCTTTAGACGTGAATACTTATGCTTTATGAGACATAAATACCCAGCTTAATCAGAGGGTTTTTGATATATATAATTTTTGTCTTTTTTTTTTTATAAGACATAAGAATTTTTTTAACATAAGAATCTTTGTTTTTTAACCCTAAGCGTGTAAGTGTATAATGTATGCATATTTCATCAAGGTAAAAATCAAGACTAAATTACTTTTCTAAATTTTCTTCCTAACCCTAGAAATCAAACAAATAATCTTATTTTGACCAAGTATAAAAAAATTCTAATTATGATTCTCCTATTCTTTAAAATTAACTTAATTTCTTACAAAAAATGGGTTAAAATATTGTTTCTCTTTTTAAAAAGTTTTATAAAGTAAAGAAAATGTTAATTTTTTCTTTTTTTAAATAAAAAGAAAACCTATGTTATTTTAGAACCCTCTCATGCATTGTCCTCAATGTATGAATGAAAGCATAAATGCATGAAAAAGAAGAAAGAGAAGGATAATTTTACCTCAAGGTGGAGGTTCTCAAGGTGGAGGTTCTAGTGATGGTCGGATTGGGTCAAGCGTTGCTACCCAATCAAGATAATGTGGCGGTTCACGGAACCCACCTTTATTGACCTCTTTTCTATTTACATATTTACAGTCCTCAATATGAATAGGATCATGCAAGATCCTATCATGAAAATTATCCCCTTCATATGACCAGTCTTGAAAGATCATCACGGAGTCAATATGGTTTATACCTGTCCAACAGAGGAATATGATATGATGAATTGGATGATTTGGGCTTTGAAATGAAAGGAACGGGAACCAATACTGACTCAGGAATAAGACGCAAATCAAGTTTAGGTTCAAGAATCAGTTTAGTTCAAGAATTGAGTCTAAATCAAAGAAATGAAATTCACATTCTTTTCCCATCAATTAAATGTGACTATCAAAAGTTGGTGATTCAATTTCTAGATCTATGGGTATGGGAATAAATGTTGTCTTGGGAAATTGGTTCAAATTGGGTAAGGATACCGGAGTCAACATAAATTTGAAGATGGGAACTGAATCATAAGATTGGGGATCGAGTTCACATTCAAGTTCAATCTCATTTAATGAAAAACTTGCCAATTAGTCCAAGGTTTGGAATTGGTCAACTTCAAGTTTGTGTGATGAAATTGACTCTTGGTTAAAATCTCCAAGACACTATGATTCTTGGTTTTCATCAATATGGCTAGGGCAATTGGGAATGGTCGAACATGTGTTAGATAGAATTTTCTCATTCTTATCTTTCACTATGTTGATCAAACGACTTATTTGTGCTTCTAGCCTATTGACAGATTGAAAAAAATTATTTTCGGACTGAATCAGGTTTTATTAACAGATTGAAAAAAATTATTTTCGGACTGAATCAGGTTTTTCATACCCCTATCTGAGTCTTCTTCTTGTTGTGGGACTTAAAAAATAGAGTAAGGATATTGATTTGGAGTTTTGTGGGAGTTGTGAGTCCATCATTTTCAACTTTTGTTCTTGGGACTCACTCATGACTTTCTATACTCTTAATCAGCTCAGATTTTTCTGCTATGGGTTGATCATGACTAAGAAAATTAGAAGCTGAATGTTGGAATTGTGGTTGACAATATGACCTGGGGAAGTTGTATCCCTATTGACTTTGTGAAGAGTAGTAGTGATTGTTTCAGTCTTGTTCATAATATTGGGATTGGGGAAAATATTGATTCAGATAAGACTAATTTGGCATACTTAGTTAAAGTTATGATATGCTGGGTTGGTAATATCCGAATCAAAAGAGGTCAGGGTGAAGTATTGATCACTATATGCATAGGAATAATTATGATTATAATTCATATCACCAATATATCAAAAACAAAAAATAAAAACAAGCAAACAAACAAACAAAGAAAAAAATCTAGCCTAGGTTAGGGTAGACCTTAGACCTAGATGACTCCTAACTGGTTAGACTGTCCACGGGGGGTATATTGCAGAATCTGACTACAAGTTAATCGGCCAGATCAGGGCAAGATTGGTGGAGGTATTCGAGCTAAAAACGACATACCTAATTAAGCCAAACCACTAACTTTCGAGGTTTCGCCTCTCTATCTCTGGCCTTTGATACGGATTTGGTAAGAGTCAAATTATAATCAACTTCTCCCTAAGTCAGTCTCCTATTGAGTCTGAGATGTCCCTAGGGCCAACATTTACTCAGTTTTAAGTTAAGTTTGGGTTAATGAGTGATGAGATTGTTTGTGGGCTAAGGGAGGGTAATAACTTTCTCACCTTATCTTGTTTATACGACAAACCCTTAATTCAGTTTAGTGTAGTGTACAAGTATATAGCAAAAAAGTAACACTCAAGTAATATTTCATATAAGAATGAACCTTATACTAAATGTTATGCACACATACCTTGGCTCCAGCATTCATCAACAGTAAATAGAAAATGTAACGAAATAGACACGTTCCTAAATGCAAGTTTAAACTTTTTTAGTATTTACAAGCAATAATTTACTGTTGAGATTAGAAAAGTATGTACAGTGAGTTAAACTAGAAAATAAATAGCTACAGAAACTTTAATCTTCGTAATTCAATCAACCTGCAAAAAAAATATAGGTTAATAGTTCATTCAGATTGCCGTAAGAATGCGGCAAATCTGAGGGTCTTTGGCTTTGCTTTCTTGAGCAGAGTCCAGGGCCATTTAAATGTCCACTGCAGCAAAATTTTTCTTGATGTCTCCTATACACAAGAAAAGTGAAGAAAATTAACTAAAATAGTAAATTAAAAAGAGTTACTTACCGTCCCTCCCCAGCACCTCCCCAGCAACAGTGTCAAAATTTGATTGAGTTTTTACTTGCACAATGGAAATACAAAATTGAAGAATTTAAGAATAGAAAGTGCAAGGTACTTAATACTATCGCGATAGCAAGTGGCTATGCGGGTCGTGATCCACAAGGAGGGACTAGAGATGAAAACTTTTAATAAGTTCCCTTTTAATTCACTAAAGATGGTTAAAAATTCTTCTCTTGTTTTTGAAAAGAAAAGGAAAAAAATTATTGTTAAGAAAAAAGTGGTAAATTGAGAAAGTGGAGAAAATTGAAAATAATTTTGTACAAAGAAAGTGAAAATAGTAAATGGAGTTGAGAGTTGGTGATGATGGTGATCTAAACTAAAAATTAAAAGAAAGGAAGAAAACCTAAAAGAACATACTTACCTCTTCTGGTTGATGATTTACCTTGAATACTTGGTAAAGACTTATCTCGTCTTGAAGGCAAGTAAAACATGACAAATATGATCTTCTCCATTCTTAGCCTTAAACTATGAACTTCAATAAAAGCAGAAAATAAATAGAAACGACTATTCATCACCATAAGCCATCAAGGGCACTTGCAAGGGCAAGGCATGTTCGATGCTATAGATTTCATTTGGATTATCATCAAAAACCGGTAGAAGAAGAGTGAGAAAAGAAGAAGAGAAAGAAGAACATGAAAACGTAACTTTGATTCGATTCAAATAACAATGAAAGAAAAGAACTTACACTGATGTCACCCTCAGTAGAAGCTTCACTCTTATTCCTCCATGAAACTCTTCTCTAATCTCAGTTACATAAATAAAATGAAAATTACATTAAAAAATAAAAACCTAAGTTACAAACTAAACAACAGTTTAGCCTACACTCTCTGTTGAATCGTTCTCTCTGTACTCTGTACTGAGAATTTGCAGGTATTTATAGCAAAATGCAGAAGGGGAAGCGTCTCAAGATTAGGGGAGCAAACACTCCCCCTTATCCATCTACTTGGCCGCAAAAACGCGGCCAAAGGTCGCGGAAAACGCGGCTTTGGCCGCGTTTTTGCTGCCTGGGTGTGGCCAGGTGGCCACACCGGGGGGGTGCACTCTCTGATTTCAAGACCTGGCCACACCCGGGAGGGTGCAACTCTAATTTTAGGATACATCTTTATCTCCTGCTAGATTTTTAGTTTGGGTGTTGGATTTGACGAAACCTTCTTTGATCTTCGGCTTTAACCACTTGATTTGTGAAGATCTGATTTAACTGATTTTCAACTAGTTTTATTTTTTTTAATTTGCCCTGATCCTTGATTTGAATTTAATTCTGAATTAAATCAGAAAATAGGTGGGCTTTGGGCTTGTTTTCTCTTCCATCTCCTTTAGTAAAGGCCCTGCAATTAATTAGACAAAAAGATAAATAAATAGCAGAGTTTATTAAACAAATAAACACAAAATATCAATAAGCATATATTTATGTAGGTAACCTTCTAAATGTGCCATTTTGCATGTATCTTACACCCTTCTATAGCCGAAATTGCTATCCATAATCCAAATCATTTGAGGTGCTTTATGTTACACTTTCTGAAAATTTAATTTTATAAAGCTATTCTGCTGAGAGAATGTTTCTGACTTCACATATTTAATCTCTTTTCAGAGCAAGGTTTCATCAGATAAACGCCGGTGGAGTTTCCGGAAGAGATCACCTGGGCATCAAGTCCCAAGCAGCACTGTGCTTTCTGAACCAGTATGTGTTGGTTCTAACAAGGAAACCCCAGAGGTCACTGCCAACAATTTTCATTCTCCAAAATGTTCATCTGTTTCAGAAAAGGCTCCTGCAAAAGACACACCAAATGACGTATCCCCAGTGTCAACTATTTTACTTCAATCAGAATTAATTGCTCCTCTGATTCCCGATAAGAATTCCACTGTCAGTGATCACAACATCCAGGAATCTGTTGTGATTATCATTCAGGCTTCTATCCGTGGTTACTTGGTAATATATTTCTGTTTTGTCCTTCTGTATTAACTTAAGATACTTTTTCTGGTTTAATATTAAGCTTTTTATGCTTCCTACACATATATTAGGTTCGAAGAGAAGCCTATAAAATCAAGAATGTCATCAAGCTGCAAGCTGCTGTACGTGGACATTTGGTCAGGAGACAGGCGGTTGGAACTTTACGCTGTCATCAGGCCATTATCAAACTTCAAGCACTTATACGAGCTCGTCGTGCTCACATGTTTTCTAAGAAGCTTGATGAACAAGAGGACGAGAAATTCCAGATGGATATGCAAAGTCCAGCAATCTTGGTAATGGTAATTTATGTTTTAATTATTGATTCATGTCTTATAGCTGTTATGCCTTGTTGTCATATTGGTTAGACACATGGTTCAAAGACTCGGTCTCGGCCGCCGACTCGGCCGGCACCGAGACTGATCGGTCTCAGCGACTCGGAGCGGATTCGGACGATACGCGCAAAACGCTACATAGAACGCCAAAAAAATTATGAAAAAATCATGACAAATCATAAAAAAAATGTAGACATAAAAATTCATGTAACACATATTCAAAGCATATCACTTAGCACTCAAAACATAACGTGAAAGCATAAATACAAGCGTCGTCGGTAGAAAAATATCAAAATACATGCATAATATAGTAAATTGCACAAAATAATTCATAAGTACCTGCTAATATAGTCATTTCCACATTGAATTACGAGGAGGCACAAAATCATCATTATCATCATACCCGCGATAAGTATAGAAACCAGGCATATAGTTTCCATAAGGATAATAATATGTTTGTGGGTGAGATCCTATAGGCTGAGATGATTGACCAGAGGATCCACTATCGGAGTAATATGACGGTAGGAGTTGTGCAATATCAGCTCCATGGTGATAATACCCAAAACCTTGATATTCAGTGCTGCTAGTAGAATATTCACCAATGATAGAATAATCAGTGCCAGAATATTGGCCAGATGTCAAACCCAACCCCTGTAAATGGCCTTCAAGACTATGATGACCATGTGAGTAGTTATCATGTTCACTCGAATAATCATCGCTAGAACTGAAATCGACCAAACGATTCAAATGCCTACGCTGTTGCGAAATCCCCGCCCGGCCTCCATGATCTGCATCTTGTGTGGCATAATATTCTGAATTCCATATTATAGCACCACCTCGTTGGCTTCCACCAACACCATGAGTCTCTTCATCATCATCACCATCAACACCATCAGCACCGTCATCACCATCACCGCCATCATCATCACCGCCATCATCGCCACTTTCGTCACTATGACGAATACCTTCATCTAACCAACCTAAGTCATCTGGTGGTAACATCGGCTGTTCTCCCTCACGAATCCACTCATCCAAAATATCATCATTGAAAATATTGTTCAGATCAATTGAGTTGTAATAATCATCAGTGTCGCTTTTGCATGTCAAGTTTCTTACTCGCAACCGCATATTGTAATGCACAAATACTAATTTATGCAACTTGTTCATTGCCAACCGGTTGCGCAATTTTGTATGAATTAGCGATCACGTGCTTCAATTTCTTTCACAACCCGATGAACATGTTTGGCTTAAAACTTTGATGGCAATTTTCTGCAGATTGGGAGCTTCTTCGCCATAATTAATCCACTAATCAGCTGGAAGAGATTGTTGCACTGCTCTTCTAGTCAGTGAGCTTCCAAATTCTCCAACTCCATTCACAAATAATTTTATGTATGAGAATACACATCACAAGTGTTAATATTTGCATAACATTATATCGATGAAATAAATAAATTATTACCTCATTAATAGCTTTTGCTTGTTTATTCAAATCTGGCTCCAATCTTTTAATGACCTCTTTTAATTCATTTCTCACTTCTGTATGTGTAGAAAAGTTTTTTGAATATTGGAGTGCTGGATTTAAAAAATATGCTGCAATAATGTAAGTATATGATTGTTATGACATGACAGTTTCAATTTCTAGTCAACAAATATGATTTCTAGGCAAATGAATTACCAGCAGCATGCAAGTCTCTATGCAATTGTCTCTCCCATCTTCTATTAATGATATCCAAGTACTTCTTCCAGTTCTTATTTGATGTCTTTATAGCCCATTTTACTCTATCTATAGCTTCATATATAATAGATAATGTAGGTTTCTTGTCCTGGTCCACTATATTCAAGACTCTAACAAGAGGATCCATAATGTTTTGAACCTCTCTTGCCTTCTTCCAAAATCGGTCAGTCAGAATGAGATTAGAAATCTTATCTTGCACACTTCTTCTACTCCTTTCCTTTCATAGCGAATAAGGCTTTCAATAGAAATAAACTCGGTGGCAAACCGTGTTATACCTGGTATTAACAAATCTCTATCTCTGGTAAATAGCTTCATTAAATTCACCACTTTGAGGCTATTGTAAATGAATGATGTGATCATCTTAGCATCATCTAATGTCTCATTGACTGATTTCACAGAGTCAATATCTTCAAGCATCAAATCAATGCAATGTGCTACACAGGGAGATCAAAACAAATGTTTTCTCTTCTCCATCAACACGTGACCAGCTGCTTTGAAATTTTGCCTCATTATTTGTTACAATCTGCACGATATTTTCTTCACCAACTTCATCAACAACTTTATCCATTAGCGAGAATATATAATCAGCAGTCTTCGAGATATTAGTAGTATCAACAGAAGTATGGTAGATCATGCTTCTATCACAATAAATCATGAAATTAACAATAGGCTTTCTATTACGAGAACTCGAGCCATCACACATGATCGTGCAGCCATACTGGGGCCATTTTATTTTTATTGAAGTAATATATACTTCAATTTCTTTCATTTCCTCTAAAATATAAATTACCAATCTGGTAGCCTATAGGGCCTTTTACACCTGGGCCTGCCTTCGCAATAGTATTAATCATGGCTTGATAGTAAAGACCACTATCAGGTGCATTGAATGGTATTACATTGTAGTGAAAGAATTTCGCCATGGATTTTTCAACCTTTTTAATATTCTCAGTTGAGAACATGCTTTTGATTTATTTCTGTTTTGTTGGGAACATGTAAGGATCAATACCACGAGCTGGAATTTCAGCTTCTCTCATAGTCATACTCCGACGCAATCCACGGTTAATCCCTGATCCTGAAGGCTGCAACTACTGCCACCAATATCAACTCCTTCTGCCGATCTCCAAGCCATTTCACGACTTTCTTTCATAACTTGTTTTAGTTGTCTTCTTTCAACTCCTTTTAAACTACCAACTTCTTCAATTTCATTATCAGAATCTCCATCGGTCACATCATAAAAATCTTCCTCACTTAAAGATCTCATAAGTCGCTCTTTTTTTGATTTTATGGCCGCTCTTTCTTTACTACCTTCAGAAAGATGTCTCATTATTTGAGATACCTCTTTTGATACTCGCAAGTATCCTTCCACCTGACCGGGTACATGTGCTATATATTGCTTCAATCTAGTGATACCACTATGGACTTGTTTCCCACAATAATTACGCTTCACAATTTTTACTTCTACCAATAGGGGTACCATGTTCCCATCCAATATCGCGCTGCGATGGAGCCATACTGAAATTTAAAAAATTATCTGTTAAATTAAATTAAAACTAAAATTAACTAAATTAAAACAATATTAGTTTAACTAAACTAATTTAAATTATATTAAACTCAAATAAATTAAACTGAGGGGGAGAGAGAAGGACCGAGGGGAGAGAGAAACTGAGGGAGAAAGAGGGAGAGAGACGGAGACAGAGAAGGAGAGAGGGAGACAGGGGGAAGAGAGGAAAGGGGGAGAGAGACGGAGACAGAGAGGGACAGAGAGAGACACAGAGAGAGGGAGAGGGAGAGAGAGTCCGACAGAGAGAGAGACACAGAGGGAGAGACGGAGACAGAGACACAGAGGGAGAGACGGAGAGAGAGAGAGGGGGAGAGAGAGAGGGAGAGAGAGAGACTGAGAGGGAGAGGGGGAGAGAGTCCGACAGAGAAAGAGAGACACAGAGGGAGAGAGACGGAGACAGAGGGAGAGAGAGGGACAGAGAGAGACACAGAGGGAGAGATCGACGGAGACGGAGTGGGAGAGAGAGAGAGACGGAGACAGAGTGGGAGGATCGACGGAGACAGAGAGGGAGAGGTACCTGTGAGGGCGAGAGAGCGACGACGACGGTGAGGGGGGGTTTCCTTTGCTGGGGCAGAACGCGAGAGGGGAGGGGGCAGCGTGAGAGAGAGAGATCTGATCTCTCTCTCTGTCCCTTTAAGTTAGGGATTCATGGGCGCCGAGTCGACCCGGGTCGGGTCGAGTCTGAGTCGGACCCGACCCGGGTCGACTCGGCGCCCGCCCATCGACTCGGGTGTCCGAGTTGGACCGTAAGCGGCTGAGTCGGATACGACTCGGCCGAGTCCTTGAACCGTGGTTAGACACTAATTAGGGTCTGATAACCAAGCTCTGAGCAATTATAATCTCGCTTCTCTTCAATGATGTATATTAATGGAATGGTCTCTTGGTCTTCTGTACTGTTATTTGCTAAACTACTTGCCAATGTCATCGGCTGCCTCTAGTCTGGCACATCCTCATCGAGAACATTGTTGGAATTAAGATTTTGTCTCCTATTTCCTCTTTTCAGTTTTGTCCTTTTTACAGTTTAGCTTATAACATCTAGCTATTTTAAATAAGAATAGTTCACAGAAGTCAGCAATTGTCAACATTGGAAATCGCTTTTCAAGTGAACATAGCTAGAATATTGGAAGTTATTCTCTGATATTTTTTTTAATTGCTAATAATTGTTTTCCTGCAACCAAACAGATTTTCATTTCATTGTTAATTCTGGTCTGCCTTTTACTTTATCTTTTTATTTTCTTTCTTTTTTTTTAGGGAAAGGAAAATTCTTCCATGAAAGCAGATAAAAAATGTACTTCAGCTAAAAACTTACTTTCTAATGGATTTGCTCGTCAGGTAGGACGTAACGATCTCTTCCTGTTTGTTCTTCGGTTATGTAGGTAGTCTTCTTTTATTCTCCTTTTGATTTATTTTGTTACAATCTGTATGATATCTTTAAATTGATGCAAGCTCTTGGAGTCTACACCGAAGACAAAACCAATCTACATAAACTGTGATCCTTCCAAATCTGATTCGGCATGGAAATGGTTAGAGAGGTGGATGGCTGTAACCCTGTCTGCTGAGCAGGAAGAGGAGAAAAATATTCAGGACTTTCAAAGACAGGAGGAAAACTCTAAGCCCTTGGATTATGAAGCTGGAAATGACGAAAAATTTGCACAGCTTTCTGTAATAACATCTGATTCAAAGTTTACACCTTGTGAATCCACTGTGCCAGCTGAAAATGAAATGAATCTGATAGCTAAAAACCCTAGTGTCTTTGAGGTTCATGATTCGACATCTAATCCTGGGAAGAGTTTTGATTCTGTAGTGAAGGATGACCATGCACAATCTCCACTTGAAAATGAGGCTGCAGATGTGAAGCAGGAGAAAGGTAAAGAGGTCAAGGTCCATATTGAAAAATATGTTTCTCCCTTCAGCCAGATGCCTTTGCAAACAGATATTTCAGAATTACTATTTAATTCCATCTCTGATAACCCTGGGTCTGACAGTAACCTGGAAAAGCTTATTATGAAGGCCTCGTCTGAACCATTGGATACTGAAGGAAAAGAGTTCATAGTCAGGTCAAAGCCGTGCAATACGGTTTTCACTCCTGGTCAGTCAAAATTTGGAGACATGATCACAACCTCTACAGTGGGTAGGACTAGTCATTCTGCTCAAGATGCCCCAGCTGATTTAAGGTTAGATGGTTCATGTTTTTATCTGGATTCTTCAACAAACAATAAAGATCTTATCTTAGCAGAAAACTCGTTTTCCCATGATCCAATGGTTCAAGTTCCTGCTTCAGAATGTGGGACTGAAATTTCCATTTCTTCTACACTCGATTCTTTTGCAAGGTCAGAAGCTGAAGGTGGAGAAATCGTACTTGGACTTGGATCCCTGGAGAAACAGAAGTATGATGCTAACTATGGTTCTGATGTTTCTTTCAATCCTGGAAATGCTGAAGTAAAAAGCCCTTCATTTCATCAGGAAGTCCAGCAACCAAAGAGACCGGAGGAACGTGATCAAAACCCAGCCAGGTCAATCCCATCTTCTGATGTGGTGCAGGCTGAGCAACAGTTAGCAGAGCTGACTGCATCATATATGCAGTCACAAGCAGAGAATTCAATTGATCAACAGATTGACCGGTCATCACTGCAGGGGACTCCGCGAAGCCATACTACTGCCACCGAGTTGCATGGAACTCCTTCTAGCCAAAATTCAGTATATGTCAAGAAGAAGAAAAAAGAGACCAGAAAATCTGACGGAAAAATAATTTCGCAAATAGGAAATAGGTCACCATCTAAGTCGACCAAAGATTCAGGTGGAAGTAGTGCAGAGCAGTTGCAAAAAGATTCAAAGAATGCAAAGAGACGGAACACGTTGGGAATAGCTAAAGCTGAACATGTTGATCAGGAGCCTAGGCTCAGCGCTAGCAATCCCCTTCCAAGTTATATGCAAGCCACAGAGTCGGCAAGGGCCAAGGCCCATGCAAGTATATCTCCAAAATCAAGCCCGGATTTACACAATAAAGACACCTATATTAAGAAAAGACATTCCTTGCCTATTGCAAATGGGAAGCAGGGTTCATCGCCTCGCATGCAGAAATCACCGTCACATGCACATCAGAGCCCAAAAGGCAATGGCATTCATTCACCACACGATACTGCAGGTAATTTCTCTACAGTATGTACGGTTTGATGTGCTGCAAACACTAGAACCCTTGAAAATAGATATGCCATGCTTTTTAAAACAAGTCAATTTATGCAAGTATTCCTGTGGTATAATATCTGTAATGATTATTTTGTGGCCTGTTTTAAGTAAAAATCTTATTATCCTGTGTTAGAGGTTGCAGAAAATCTATTTCTTACATAAAAATTTGAAGGAATACTGCCTACAGCGTGGCAAAATTGATTTTTTTTTTTTACGAGACATAGGATATTTATGCAAATTGGGCTGAATTTTCATGTTCTGGACTAGATTGTGGCTAGTAATTTTAATTTAAAGGCAAGTCCACAGATAATTATCCCCACGTATGTATCAGTCTGATCTTAAATTAGTGTTTTGAAATGCAAATATGTTATAATGACCGCAATTCGGAATAAATGTTTCATCTGTGGACGAATATAAATATTTATTCACTAATCTTTTCTACTTCAGAAAAGAGAAGTGACTTTTTGCAAGAAATCCTCTGGGAAAATATCTCTCAACGATTATTTTGGCATGGCCCATTTTAAGTAAAAGTGATGTGAAACAGTGCGTGTGTGTCATGTAGGAAACTAGTGATATAATCAAACTCACTACATTTCATCAAATAAAAAGATCTTCGACAGAAAAACAATTCAAAACTAACAATGTGGCAAATGGATTTAAACAAGATCGCAAGCGTAGCTTTGCACATTTTTAATTTCAATCGAATTAATAACAATACTTATATTATGTAGGGTAAGTTCTAAAGTCAATATCAAAGCTAAGCAATCACAAGTTACAGATTCACGCATCTCATGATATAGTGGATAACATGAAATAAGAATAATACTTTAGAGATGATTTAACTGATGCGTAATCCAACTAATAACTTGGGCATTGAAGAAGAAACTTTACTGATTGAGAAGCTCATTTCAGGTAATTGTGTTGATCTTGAATTGTTGAATTTGTGAATGGTTGATTCTCTATTCTGTTGATCCACAGTTACTCAGTTGGCTGATTTGTTGTTGTTATTGTTGCGCTGGTGCTGTTATTTACGTTGTTGTGCTTCTGCTATTGCTGCTGCTTCTGCTTCTGCTGATGCTAATGCGCTGCTACTACTGCTGCATCTGTTGCTGCCCCTTGTTTTTTTTGGGGGGGGGGGGGGGACTATTCACAGAGAAGCAAGTATAGATCTTCTTTGTTCATTTCAGAGAGGGGAGAGGGGAGAGATGCAGGCAAAGAGAAGGCCCTTGATTGCGTATTTATTCATTCAATTCATTAGAGAGAGGAGAAAAAGAGGAGACATGAAGAAGACATAGGCAAGGGAGTCAGGCCATTGAAATTCAAATTGTTCATTCCTTCGTTTACCAAATACACATGCTGGCCTATATAGGCATACACTCATCACTACCCACTATCACACTCACAACTACCCACTACCACACTCATAACTACCCTCTACTACCACTAATTGGTATACATACACCTAGTACAAATACAAAATACAATGCAAATATCAAGCACACAAATACAACTGAAAATACAATAAAAATTAAAAATAAGATGTTCTCATCAAAAGTCTCATTACCTCCTGTTAGAGGTTGCAGAAAATATGTTTCTTTACATAGAATTGGAGAAATATTGCCTACAGCCTACCGAAATTGAGTATTTTATTTACAAGACAGAATATTATGCAATTTGTTCTGAATTTTCATGTGATTAGATGGTGGCTAAGTGATTTGTTTAAATGCAAGTCCACAGATTATTTCTCCAGTTCTTTTCGCTAAGTATTGTCAGTCCGATATTAAAGTTAGTGTTTTGAGCTACAAATATATCAGCATAAAGTTCTAGATGGACAAACTAGTCATATGAAATGAGGGGCAGTTCATGATGATTTTTTTGTTTTTTTTTGTTTTGATTATTTTTTATTTTTTTGTGTGGGGGTAGCTTTGAGTAATAATGGTTGTGGTAATCTTTCTTCATGAGACAAATATTTGCTGAGCATTTCAGATTTTGAAATCTTGTTTCAGAGAGGAGATGGCAACGATGACTGGAACTAGCAAGGTGTACTTGATTTGAACTGATCCCCAGCATATTAAGATTGATGTTATGGTTGACTTTCAGCAGCTGATTTGTGTATCCTTAAGTGCTAGGGGAATTCGATTACCTGCATTTGGTTTGTGCGTGACCAGGATTAGCGGTAAACATCACAGTAATTTACATACATTGTACATTACAACTATGTTGAAGCTTTTGCTTCATTGCTTTATTATGTTTTCACATATGTTTATTTGTTTTTGTTGAAATTGATTTGTAGTTTGCATAAATTCTTTTAGTTTTGACTTCTGATGGTAACAAGATGTGTTTTTTATCCTCAATTGTATTTCATATGTCAAGTTTCTGGAACTATTTCTCTCCTGTTCTTTTTCTTTTTCTCCTCTGTAACGACGGAGTCCTTGTGCTCTGCATGTCACTGATGCGGTGTCCTTTTTCTCTTCTTCTTTTCCAGTCTATTATGGTTCAAGTTGAGGGGGAGCGAAAAATGCATGAAGAAAAAAATGGTAACATAGCTTTCAACCTGCGAGTCACATTTGTACTTCAGAGAGGTAGTTTGAAACAGACTGTCAATGGGAGTCGTGTCAATTTAGCTACTTGAAGGACTAGAACTTTTTGTGGGTTAATTAAGTTGAATTAGACCATAAGTCCTTTGTTATACTCCCTTGATGAAATCTTACAACCTCACTCATCATCATCATCATCATCAGGTCACTCTTAAATGTAAAACTACTGTCTATAAGAACAATGCAGGACATGTAGCCAAAAAAGAACGAACCAGTATAAAATAAACTAACTTGAAACGAAGGAGAGAGCAAGTTTAAACCAGTACAAGCTAAAAATGAAGTACGTTCAACAGATGCTCGGTTTATGCATTTGGAGAAGAAGCTTCTCCTTCCGCGCATCTCTCCGAATGATGTCCGTCACCACTTGCACTCGCCTGCAAAGAGGCATACGCGTAGCAAATCATCTTGCAGGAGAGCAGAGATCCCCATCATCTTGCCGCGACGACAGTGACAACAAGTATCTTCTTGCAGTGGTAGGTAGAGTTCAAGTGGAGGGAGGTGCTCTTCGCCCAGAGAACGACTTGATAAGCACCGGGGCAAGCCATCCTCCGTCCAGGCATTTCTCGAAAACCATCAGACATTTCACGATCGTCTGGAGACGCAGGGGCACAGTTAGTGACTACACGAGCAAGGGAGACCGCCGCCGCGAACGCCACACTGGGGCGCTCGCTGGGGCTCGTGTCGGCGAGACTGCGCTTCATGAGGTCGACCACGGTTTGAGGTGGCAATGCGTGTCACGCTGCCGGGGGCTGTCGATGAGCTTCTTCTCGTCCCCAATGCTTGAGAGCTGCTCCTCCCTCCCTCCCGACACGACATCCTTCTTCTTCGTTCCTAATCAAATCAAATCAAAGAATCCCTAATGTCAAAGGGTAAGGCTATTAATTTTTATTGCGGCTATTATCAATCTGTTTCCCTCTATAATCTCCCTCTTGTCTCTAAACTAGGATCTTTATAACGGTGACAAAAACTAACATCTCGCACTTTGTGCTCTCATCTTCGATTGGATAATCTTTTTCAAGCAGAAACTGTTTAGTACCAGTGTCATATAATTCGGTGATGCCCTCATTAAGGATGATGTAGATTTATAGTCATACTTGAATATGGATGAGCTTTAGCTGATGACTATCTTTATCTCATGGTACCTACTTCATGACATTTGCCCATAAAGCATACTCTTGATTAACGCTTCTTATTGGAAATTAAAGCTCATGACAGCTCATCAATTAGGTGTCATGCCATAGTTCTTCTCTACCCAGCTAACACAAGTTTTTTAGTTGGGATGAACATATGTTTTCTATTCTATTCAAAATTTGTGATATTCTAGTACTTCAAAGTTCTTTGATTGAGAACTTGATCTATACTATCTATATTTTTCTCTTGATTAGTTTCAAAGCTTGCATCTTTATTCTCATATATTTATATCTAAAGTGCTAATCTAAATCTTATTCTTGATTCTTGCCATTAGAGCCTCAAAGTTGTAATCTTTATTTGATATTTATGCTATATTGGTTCTCATCTTGTTGGAGAACAAACCCGTATTTTAGAATCTTGTTATTAGAAAATTCAACCACTTGAAAAGTGAGTTGGTGCAAAGTCTAGGCTTCTACTCGTGAAGGTAGCCAACAAAGTCTATACTTCTATCCGCAAAGAAAGCAAATGTAAAGATCTAGGTTTTTATTTAGAAATGAAATCGGTATAATAGTTTATGCTTCTACCCAAGGAAGTAACCAATTGAATTTTGGGTTGCATTTCTAGAGAAGAAGGTTTTAGGCAGCAAAGTAGACCAATTAGAGGTCGAACCACAATAAATCACGTGTCGGCTCGTCATTGCTCTATCTCTCTCACTCACTCTCTCTTTATTTGCTTTATTGTTATTGCATTTACATTGTCATTTAAGTATTGCTTTAGCTGTCTTGTTTTATTCAATCAAAATTGAGTATTAGTCTTTTAAATTGCTTGCAAACCCTCATCACCCCCCTAGAGTTGCCACATTAATTTTCAATATCAACAACACGCGACATTAGCCTCTAGGCAAAACATAGATGATGCAAGTGAAGGCTTTAATCATGATCATGAAGTTGGTGAGGCTTGAGGATAGAGGAGTACCCGGGGAAATTGCGTTGAAATTCCAAAGTGGTTACCCACAAGAAAGAAAGAGTTAAGGAGTTAATTTTGCAAAGACCTGAAAATCCAACAAGGAGTCGAGGATTGGCCTGCGAGATTGAGCAGTCCAAAAAGAGAGAATAAGAGAATATTATACCAGCTTCAAGTCAGGGGGACTCGAAAAAGCATGCCTGAAATTATCAAGCTATTATGGCGATTTAGAGGGCTGATGATCCACACTTGTGCGTCTCTTTTTAACACCACATTCATTATGGCTGCAACATTGCCTCCCAAAGAGGTCTATAAGGAGTTACTGGAGGCATTCTACTAGTAATTTCGAACCAGCTACTGTGGAAGAAGAGTGAGACTGGCCTATTATCTCTAGAACAGAGGAAAAGAAGACCTTTGAGAGAGTTCATCAGGTCCTTCAAAGGTGACCACTGATACTTTGGATATGGCTATAAACATTGTAGCCCTATCGTGAACCTGAGGTCTCTCATTTTCTAATCCAAATCTTTTATCATTGAGTCAGGTCTCAGTAGCTAGTCATGTTTGATTCGATCTAAAGGTTGGATACTGGAAAAATTGTTGATTTTCGACTGAAACTACATGAATGTGGAATGAAGATCATTAATGTATCTAGGTAGAGAGCCCAAGTCCAAAACACAAAGTCATGTTAAGTGTGGACCTTAATGGGTTAACTACTGGTTAAGTATGCTTCTTGTTTCTACAAAGAGATCAGAAGATACTTAGACTAAGATGCAATTGGTTGGATCTGAGGTATTCGAGACACATTTTTCTATGTTTGTTTCTCTATGCTTGTTTCCTTAATAACAGTTTGTGTCTTGTGATGTGAGCTCTAACTTTCAGGTTGTATTGGCAGTCGCATGATGCACAAAGCATGCAACTTCTATTGATTTTCATAAAGCTCCGATGAGATCTAGTTGATCGTGCTACTTACTTTCACAAATTGGATACATCGGCATTTATTAGCCCAGCTAGAGAGAGAGAGAGAGAGAGAGAGAGAGAGAGAGAGAGAGTCATCAATCTTTGTAGGTAATTTGTGTTGTTTCTGATAACCAATCAAAAGCAACCGGTCTAATTGGTTAGAGCGGTGAAAACCAGGTGAAAGATTTTCTGTTCGATAGAATGTTATTTAATTTAAGAACCACCTTTCAATTTCATTTCTCAGTTAAACACTAATTAAATTGATTAATCAGTCTCGTAATAGTAATAAATCAACAAGATAAATAAGATAAATAAGTCAGCGATAATTTATCTAGCAATAATATTTATTAAAATAAATATTCTCGCGTGAATACTTTATTGAGCATAATTCCTGCAATAAGAACGTTAGTTCAAATAAAAAGAGAATATATTAGAATTCAATAATTCCTGCAATACTGAACGTTAGCATAAAAAGATAGAGTATAAAATAAAATTAGATTTTAGAGTGAGGTACGCGTAAAGTAAATCTCCTTAAGACAATTACATCCCCCGCTAAGATGCATACGGGATAATGGACGCTGGTGTCCCAAGATACAACACTCTTTTACGTGTCATGCGCAGCACTTTGCAAAATCACGTACGATCGAACCAAAGTTGATCTGTACCTTCCACTTCACCGGAAGTAGAAAGTGGATACGAACCAAACACTTCAGATTTCAGACAAAAACATGAAATTAAGGAATTCAATAAAAAATTTCTTGAACTAGTTTTTCCAAGCAGAAATATTCATGTAAAGCAGAAGAGGAAAACTTTTTGTTTTGTGAGTGAGATTGGAGTGAAAATTTGCACCTTATATAGGAATTTGGAGGAAGCCTTTTAGAGTAAACACATCCGTTCGATTGGAATGGGCACAATCGTTCGGACCAAATACATCCGTTCAATCGAAATGGGCACAGCCGTTCCGATCAGATACATCTGTTTGTCGAACAGACACATTCATTGGCCGAAATGGGCTGTTCCCGAGCAGACACATCCATTCAGTCGAAATGGGCGCAACAGCTCCGAACAGATATCTGTTCGCCGAACAGTCACATTTTAAAGAGTTTTCACACTTTTTGGTCTCATTTATCTCTTGTTTTAGGCCAACTTATGACTTGATATATCTCATTCATTTAGAAACGGAATTGAACATGTGAAAATACCATATCCATCACCAATGGTAGGATAACACATTCTAACCATCTCCCGCACATTCCGAGCAGCAAGTCCCATCTAAAATTAAGCTCAAGTTTTCCCTAAAAACTCACTTGGACAATTCCAAGTTTCCAACAATTTGGTTTTTCAACCCTCCCCCGTTACAAAAAAAAACAATGACTATGGGTTGATTTTGTCTCAACTTAAAAGGTTTAGGAGGTCAAAGTGGAAATACAAAGGTTTCAAGGGTGAAAAGATTTTTTATGCGTCGATATGAAAAAAACACATTCAAATAGGTTTTACTCTCATGTATGTACTTGTTAGCAAGCAAAAGTTTGTAAAATTGAAGATTTCATTCCATTTTTTTTCCCTATACGTTTCTTTTTCAAGCCTCCCTTCTCCGAATGAATTAATTAAATATATATATATACAATTTAAAGGTCGCGGTCCTTGAATCCTAGATCTAGTGGAAGTGTACTCTCTTCTAAAATCCCATAGTAACACAACATAATTGAGTTTTAGTTGCATAAGTTATAAATAACTCCCTCCCCGTCCTCCATGCTACCAAGGTACCATTTTCGAATTTTTGATGATTAGTTATCTAACAATTTGTCAAAGATCCTTCAGATATGAAAAAAAATGGTGTTGTTTGTTTCAAATTAAGAAGACCAACAAGGTTTACATAAAAATAGGCTTCTCATCACACATCAGAGCATCTCACCCCAGTATCTGATTAGATTCATCTTGATTAAACTCTCTCATCATCGATCATGATCAAAATTTACTTCTTTTTGATGAGTACACAGCACAGGAAATTGTTCTTCATCTCCTCCTCCTCCTCTCAGGTTCTCAGCTGTTCCATTAATGTGCATTTCCAGTACTCCAGCTCTCCACAGTAGATCATGCTTCACGCATGGTACATAATGGCACCCATATGTATGGCAATTGGGTACACATTGAATCTATCAACACGCGCGCACGCATACGCAATGGTATATAGGGCACACGTGCAAACGAACAGATGCATACAAATATCATCGAGTTTCTTCAAGCCAACAAGAACATCGAGCTTTCTTCTGGCTCGAGCTATGAACATTTCGCTCAGCTTGCGCATGCAAGAATCAGATGAAGACTGGTATTCAGCTTCTTCGTGAAACAGCAGGCATTTTTCAAGCTCAAACTGTCCACTATTTTGCTCAACACAAAGGTTCAAGCTATCTACTCTTTTGTCAATCCATTCAATCCACCTCCACACAGTAACACCTCTAGTGACTACCATGACATCGCGAGTATCAGATACAGGCTACATGAATTTAGGGACTGGACGCACATTAGGAACATACTGTTGCCATCTGGCTTTTGTAATGTTAGTAATTGAAGATGACTGGGATCTCTCTCATTTAGATACGACGCAACTGTACAGTTATCAAATGGGGCACCCTGCTGTCTATGCAAGAAAGAGGTAGGAGTCTCCATATCAAACTCTCAAACGAAATAATTACAAATAAACTGAGATCAAGGTTTGAAAACCAATTAAGAAGATAAACGAGCAAATGATTGATCCAACTGATGCAACCAACAAGATTTGTTTGGGACAAGAGAGTGCTCAGGGCAAGAAATTGATCAAGTTGATATCACATTTGACTCGGGACATAACTATCCTGTGAGGGAGCAACCAAGATCAGGGTAAACAATAATATACATTTTGCATAGCAGCAACACATGCAAATTTACATTTTCACTAAGCTTTGAGCTAGAGATCTCAATACCTATAATTTCACAGTTGATTTCTTCCTAAGATCCTTTATAAAGCATAGAAAGCTGAGTATAAGTACTTGAGGAGAGAAGTGACAAATTATAGGATTCGAGCATATTAATCAAATCCACACCCAACTTGCTTCAATCTTTCAGATTTCACAGGACGTGTGATGCATAGGCAGCGCCGGTAAGAGCATGTGTGTGTGTGTTTTGGATCCAATTTCTTAGAAGAGTTGAGATCCAATCCAATGATGAGAAAACCGAAACATGAATGAGAATCCGAGTGTCGAATCCCAAGTGTAACAACCAACCACATGACAGAACCAGTCGATAAGCAGGAGAACTTTATAACTTGAAATAAGGATGACAGGCTAATGGAAGAAAGTCAAAAATGTTCACAAAGTTACTAAGGTTAAGCAAGTAAATGGAGGTGAATAATTTTTAGGGATGCATCATGCATCAACGGACAACTTAGAAGACATTAGGTTGTGCATACTAGCTTGGAATCACATCTAGAAAAACTATAGAACTGCTCCATAAGAGATACATGATAGGTAAGAATAGATCTTACATGAATTGACAAGCTCAAAACTCTTATGAAGAGTTGTTTGTAAAAACCATTAGTAGGCACAGAAAGGAGAATCTGGTTTCTCCACAGGATAAAAGATTAGGCAATCCCCAATCTCAACACTAAAATAACTGTGAACTGACCTAAGTCATAAAAATCATGATGCACAAAACATCAAAAGAGGCTCCTTCACAACCAGATCCGGTTCCTCGGCCAACAAAAAGATCAGCGACGCAAAGTACAAATCATGACAACTTGACAACTACTACGGAGTTCGAAACTTCATTAGTAGCACTAAGATAACATCAGTGTTTTAAATCTAGGCCGATATACCGGTATATCGGTCGAGATATCGATATTTTATTCAAAATGATACGATAAGTGCAAAATTTTACCGGATATCATTTTGGACCGATATGAGCCGATATATCGCCACATGGCCGATTTATCGTCCGGTATTCGAGATGAAAATATCACCCGTTAAATTGGTTTATTGTATTGCATTTCGGACCGGGTCACAACCCACTAATTTGGCTAAGGAAGTGATAAACTCGACCCGCTTCATTATATAAAACCAAGCTTAAAAAAAAGCGGGTCACAACCCGCTAATGAAGCGGGTCAACCCGACCCGCTTGTGTTACATAAAAAAGAAAAAAAGAAGAAAAAATAATCCTACATTCCTACATCTCTCGAGCTAGGGCATCGGCGAAATCCACCTCTCCAATTGTGATCGCCCTCGACGCTGGTTCTCCTCCCCCTCTGAATCACTCCTCTCTCTCGGCAACGCCATCTCTCTTCTCCCTCTCGGTGACGCCATCTCTCTTCTCTCTTCTCCCTCTCGATGACGCCATCTCTCTTTTCTCTCTTCTTATCCGGTATGACGTCCGATATTTAGTACCATATCGCAATATATCACCCGGTATCCGGTATATAATTTTGCCGACCGACATATCGCCAATATCCGATATTTAAAACAGTAGATAACATAGAAGATCTATTGCAGACTGCAACAAATTTGATACTTTTCCTAAGTAAGGAACATTACCTTACTGGATGAACAATGTGCCTTGTGATTGATAGTAAACCAAGGTTCAAAATATCGGATATCGGGATCGTATCGATGGGGTTTTTTCATATCGGATATCGGAGAAGATATCGGAGATACGCACACATATCGGGCATTCATATCAAACACTATATATTATGAAATATTGATAACTAAAAGTTAGTTTAATGGCATAGATATCATCTACCTAATAAAAATGATGTAATATGCATGCAAAGACAGAAAAAAATAATGTACATTTGCACGCAGTTGTGCAATAAATAAGTTATTTCATATCGGGCGATATATCGGGCAATTTATCGGCCGATATCGGACGACTTACAGCCGATATTTCAAATATCGTATCAACAACATACAAAAAAAGAAGATATCGGACGATATCTCGGCCGACTCGGCCGATATTTAAAACAAGGTAGTAAACAACATTATATGAACATAAACACAATAAATTGTCTTATAAGATTAATCAACAAAGCAGATGAATTTCCGGAGAACAATGAACACGATAGCATTATCAATTGAATTACCAGCATGCAAATGAATCAGACCGATCCTCAACAACAACAGCATCTAACACAAAGAAACTAGACTACATAACCTCAAAAAACAACAAGAACAGCAACATTATGATCAAAAAAGAGAAAAATGTAAAAAGAACTGTAACCTCACCCGCCCCCAACACACACTAAGGCTGCTGCTGCGCGTCAATGTACCCAGCATCCACGAGCACCTTCTCCCTCTTGGCCACCTCCAAGTCCGAATCCACCATCATCTTCACCAGCTCTTTGAACCCCACCTTGGGCTTCCATCCGAGTACCTTTCTCGCCTTGCTCGAATCGCCCTTCAAGCTATCCACCTCTGCGGGCCTAAAATACCTCTTATCGATCTCCACATGCTCCTTCCAGTCCAACCCAACATACCCAAATGCCGCCTCAAGGAACTCCTGCACCGTGTGGCTCTCCTCTGTGGCCACCACGTAATCCCCGGGCTCATCCTGCTGCAGCATCATCCACATTGCCTCCACATAGTCCCCTGCAAATCCCCAGTCCCTCGCAGCTGATAGATTCCCCAAAAACAATTTGGTCTGCAGCCCGACCTTTATTCTCCCAACAGCTCTGGTGATCTTCCGGGTCACGAAGTTCTCACCCCGGCGAGGACTCTCGTGATTGAACAAGATGCCATTGCAGGCATAAAGACCGTAGGCCTCTCGGTAATTGACTGTGTACCAATGGGCCGCGCACTTGGCCGCAGCGTAAGGGGATCTCGGGTGGAAGGGGGATGTCTCGGATTGCGGTGGGGGAGTCGACCCGAACATCTCCGAGGAGCCAGCCTGGTAGTACCTATTGCAACAACAAAAAATAAATCATATTTTGAAAAAAAAAAAATGAGTTTATATGTATTATATTACAAATTAAGTACTGCTACTAATACCAAATGGATTCTAACCAAAATTCTTGGAACCCAATTGATTGGTTTTTTTTTTTTTCCCCCCTCTTTGAATGGAAATTGAGCAATGGTATTGGTATCAAAATGTGAGCAATGTTGAATATGGGCATTATATTTGAAAATTTCAGTTTCTTTGTTTTACATCACAAACTGAGTAATGCTTGCTAATACCAAAATGGATACTAATAAAAAATTCTTGGAACCCAACTGATTGGTTTTATTCTTTCAACAGAAATTGAGCAACGGTACTGGTATCAAAATGTGAGCAATGTTGAATATGGGCATTATATTTCAAAAATTCACTCTTTTTGTGTTATATTGCAAATTGAGTACTGCAACTAATACCAAAATGCATACAAATCAAAATTCTTCGAACCCAATTGGGTTTTTATTCTTTGAATGGAAATTGAGCCAAAATGGATGGTCAAAATTCTTCGAACCCAATTGAGAAACAACGTGATCGTATCAAAATGTGAGGTTTACCTGATGGATTTGGACTTGGAAGAGGAGCGTACGGCCTCAAGGAGGCGGAGGGAGCCGGTGGCGACGACGTCGGCGGTGTAGTCTGGGATCTCGAAGGAGACGGCGACGTGGGACTGGGCGGCGAGGTTGTAGACCTCGTCGGGGAGGAGGAGGTCGACCCAGCGGCGGAGCGAGGATGCGTCGGAGAGGTCGGCGTAGTGGAGCTTCATGCGGGCCTTGTGGAGGTTGTGGGGGTCCACGTACAGGTGGTCCAAGCGGGCCGTGTTGAAGTTGGACGAGCGACGGATCAGCCCGTGGACCTCGTAGCCCTTCGACAGCAGGAACTCGGTCAGGTACGAGCCGTCCTGGCCCGTGATGCCCGTCACCAGCGCGACCTTGCGCTTCTCGGCGATCGACGGAGGGATGGTCTGGGCTTGGGCCTGGGCCGCGTCGCCGTTGCTTTTGTGACCGACGGAGGCGGACATTTTTTGGGTTTGGGCTTCTGTTTAGTTAGATCTGGGAGGGGACTGATGATGATGATGGAGGAGAGGAAGGAAAGAACAGATACAGACTTTAATGTGCAGTGAACCGGCGGCCCTGGACCCACAGTGAGGGGTTGGGTCCACAGATGGAGTAGGTACAGGTGTCAGTGAGCTGGGTGTGTATTTTGTTTGAGTGGTAAAATTTATGCAAATTCATGAATTTCATCTTCCTCCATCTTTTTTGCCATGTTTATCATGGAAATTAGTCTGAAATGGAAATATAATTATTGGAAACTAGTCTGTAATTGTAAACGCCTAAAGTTTCAATAATTAATTATTATGTCATAAATCTTTTTTTATATTCATCCCAACTGGAATTGTTGATTGACACAATATAAAACCTTATTTTTTTCTTTCACTCACTGTGGTAATAATTTCTATAATTAGGTGAAATGATTCTGACTTGAAAGAATTAGTTGATCTCATCTTTCTCCTAGTAAAATTAAAATTAAAAAACATTTAACGTTATTATTATTAGTTATTTTCTGCAAATGTATATATTAAAATTCCCAAGTGTAAACATACAAAATATTTTAGAGAAAGGAACAGAGTCTTTCTACTCCACACCTTTGCCTGCCGACG
>JAVJIF010026045.1:0-75411 GCA_038442645.1 Agave tequilana | reverse complement strand
AAACTAACAATACACATACATATCCTAAACATAAAAGAGTTCATAATAGTATTTACATGAAGGCAAGTGACTCAAGGGTATACATATATATTTTATTAGCTTTAAATAATATAGCATATACATGAAGCAAACATGCACAAGGATAGGCAAAACAAGTGTAAATGAGAGAATCATCAAAACTAGGCTATACATGTGCATGTAGTGAGTACAAATGAGCAATGAAGTGCAAACATATATGAATCAAATATTGCTTACAAGCATAGACACAAGTTTAGACAAAGACTACATCTACACAAGTATTTATCACATGAAGCACAAAACATGAACATGCTAAAAATCATTAATGTAAAAGCATGTAAATAAAATAGGAGTTTAGAGATAGTTACCAACCAAAGAACTATACTCTAAGTCTCCAAAACATGGTGGTCTTCCCACCAAACTCCTTGATAGTGATGCATTAATTTGTAGTGTCCATCAAGCCCACGCATCCACCACCAAGGCATCAAATCTCTCACGTCATGTGAGAGTCCACACCTACATCAAATACAAGAGGTGGGGACTTTGGTACCCATTTTCTTTTGGGTCTACGGGGGTTAGTCTTACTCGGAACCCAAACATTTTTATTAGCAAAATTTAAAGAATTTACTCTATGATAACAAAATTTTGCTAAATGGCCTTTGTGGCCGCAATGTGTACACTTGTACACTCTAGCATACATATGTGTATGAGTGTGATCATGACGTGCAAAGTATGCATATGCGTGCCATTGGTGATGTGCATGAACATGTGGAGCTTGATTCTTTTGAAACAAGGTTTTCAATATATTATGGTTAAATGCACAATTGGTCAAAGTTGAGCTCAAACAATTTATTATATTTTTTAAAAATTTAATCTCATTTTTATCAATGGAGGCATGAGAAGCATGATGAGAATGAGAATCAATATTCTTTTTCTTTTTAGAAACATTTTCTTTTCTTTCGAAATAAATTTTCTTTTAAAGAGTTTTTTTTCTTCCAAAATGATTTCTTTTTCTTTTCCACCAAATAATTTTATTTTCAAAGAAGTATTTCCTTCACAAAGATCATTTAGCTTAGAGGACAAGGAAATATTCTCTTTTTTCAAGAAATCATTTCTTTTGAAACACATGCAAGTTTATTTTGAAATGAATCTTTTTCTTTTAACATGGAAACAAATTTATTTTTCAAATTCTTGTTATCCTTTTTAAGCTTGTCATATTTTTCAAGAAGTTGTTGACAAAATAATTCGAGTTCATTATAAGACATATCAACATTCTCTTCTAACTCAGATTCGGTATTTAACTCAAGGGGGTTATCCCTTTGATCATGTATCACAAGTTGGAAGCTTCATTTCCATCATGCGAGTCGCTCCACGCATAGTATTACTTTTATTCGCCAAGGGAGACTATAGTGTTCCAAACTACAAAAGCCGAATCAAGATTAGCAACCCTAGATAAATATTCATCATTTAGGGTACTCTTTAATGCATGGATGATTTTTGAGTTAGCCTCAAGATTTTTACCATTTAAACAATAAGAATCTTTAATAGTGACAAAATAGACATGAATACCAGGGCTTTGAGGTATAATGACATCTTAACTTTTCAAGTTTAGATGTTAAGAATGTCAAAGGTGGGAGGTGACATGAAATCTATGTGTGTGTCTAAATATTGTGATTAGCTACAAATGAGGATCTTTAACTCAATATTGTTAGACCCAAATCAAGAGCACGAGGCTCTGATACCAATTGAAATCACCTAGAGGGGGGTGAATAGGTGACTAGCTAATCTAATGGTGAATTAATACAGAATAAAAATTATTAATGCAAACTACAAACTATTATGCACAACACACTAAGTATAACACAAGAGTGTAGCCGAATATCTCGTGAAGGGCTCTGGACTATCTCCTCAAGATTCCTCTAGATAAGAGTTGAGATGTCGCTATGGCTCTCTTGGTTGAATACAAGTGTGAGCAAACAATCCCCAAGCATATAACAATATGGCACAAGTATATCAAGCAAGTAATGAATATGAATAATAAGAGCATGCAAGATATAAACACAAGTGAGAGATAGAGAGAGCAATCGCAAACACGGGAGATTTGTTTCGAGGTTCGAGCACCCTTACTCTACGTCCCCGCCTTCAACACTATGAAAGATTTCCACTAAAAACCGATCCCACCAGATCACTCGGTGCCGCAACACCTACACGTGAGTTCACACTAGAACTCCTTTGGACCCTCTAGTCCCTCTCTTGTTCCCGTAAGAACAACACACCGCAAGCACACTAGCTTGCCGAGGCCATACCTCTTCAACGAGCTCTCACTAAAACTCGAAACACCACGAACCCGTAAGTCCGCCTCCTCAAATACAAAGATGAAACACTTTGGTGATCACAACACTTTAATCACCTAAAACTCTCTCACAACAAGGATCCCTACAGGACTGATATAGCAATGGATAGCTCAAGTGTGTGTGAGAAAAACAAGGATTGATTTGGTGGTGAAAACTCAAAGAAATCTCTTTTGAAAACTCTTGATAAACTCTCCTTTTGATATGAAAATATTGGCTCTAAAACATGTGGATAAAACTACTGATATAGGTAGGAAAAACTAGCCCAAAAACTCTCTTAAAATCTTGTCTAAAACAACCCAAGGAAGCCCCATTTATAGGCTAACAAAAACTAGCCGTTGGGCTCCAAAACAGCAGCTGACGCTGCTGTCGGTTGACCGCCCGGTCAACTGCCAACGGTCGATTATTCCACCGTTGGGAAGGTTGGTCGACCGGCCGGTCGACCGCCTTCAGGGCAATGGTCTAGCGGTCGACCGCCCGGTTGACCGGGCCATTTTCAAAGAGCAGACACTCTCTGACGGTCGACCGTGCGGTCGACCGGCCCTGGCTGTGCACGTTTTGTGCACGTCGGTCGACCACCCGGTGGACCGACCTCTGGCTCGGTCGACCGACAGAAGGCCAAAAATAGTATTTTAGGGATTAAAAAACTTATTAATTTTCCTTCAATAAAATCCCATAAATTCTCTAAAAATCTACAAAAATAAGTTCAATAATATACTTTGATATACAAACATGTTTGAGTAAAAATCATAACATGTTACAAATATTTTGAACTATTTTTGTGTTATAGAAATTTTGGCTTAAAACAAAATCTGTATTTTTCCAAATTGATTTTTCCAAATAGAAAACTGATTTTTCCAAAACTTCTCCAAATATAAAACATGATATTCTAAACACTTTTAAAAGCTTAATGTGTATGGATATGATCCACTACACATATATGATGAAATATCTATGTTTATTTTGACTTTTAAGCTCTATAAATGGTTTTGGTAAAAACATGTAAACTAAATCTCAAAGACCAAAATGGTATTTTCCAAAATGAAAACTCTTTAATGAAAATATATCTAAATCTTGTGTGTGAGTGTATATGATACTTTGAGAAATCCACCAACTAATTTATCCTTTACATTTATCTAAAACAAAATCTTACTAGAAACAAACCTAGACACATGTCTTCTCTTGAAGGTCTTCACTTGAAAATCTTTTCATCTTCTTGACTTGGTCCAAACCATGATCCAATGAGCTAGACTCCTCTTGAGTACTTGAAGTGGTCTTTGATGCACAAGCTCTTGAATCAACACGTGCTGGCTCCAAAATTGGACATTAAATCCTTTGTTGAAGCTATGCACCTACTAAGATCTTGATCCAATATCTGAGACTTAATCAAACACAAGATTATTAGTACTATAACTACATGAGTTAATCATCATCAAAACTAGGTCGATAGGCCTTTAGGCCAACAGCTTCTATCATTGAAAGAGCAATTATATCTTGTAACTCTTCCTTCCAACTAATGACGCACTCAGCTACTGTGAACACATAGCCGTCGTAAATCTTCGTTGATCAAGATCTCCTGCATAATCTGCATCAATATAGCCTTGTAGTAACGTAGTTTTCCCCATTTTCAATCTCTAAAACACCAAACCTAGTCTCGCACAGATATCGTAGTACCCACTTTACTAGATTTAACATGAACCGACTTACTGTACTAACTTCATAGGCTAAGTCAGGCCTTGTGCAGACCATAGCATACACGAGTGATCCCACCGCACTAGCATATGATACTCAAGATATTTCTTCCTCCTTTTCTGGTGATTGTGGATACTGTTTGGAGGATAATTTGAAGTGATCTACCAAAGGAGTGGTGACTGGTCTTACTTCTGCGATGTTGAATCTCTCCAACACTTTGAGAACATAGTTCTCCTGGTATAGCCAAAGTCTGCATGTGCTTCCATCTCGAGTGATCTCCATACCTAAGATTTTTGGCTTCTCCCAATTCCTTTATGTCAAATTCCTTTTTGAACTGAGCTTTAAGCTTCTGGACATGTGTCTTGTTTCTTGTAACAATCAGCATATCACCCACATATAATAGCAAATATGTCAGATCATTACTCTGCTTGAAATAGATACAACTATCATACTCACATCGGCTGTATTTGGCCTTGATCATGAAAGAGTCAAACCGTTTGTACCACTGTCTGGGAGACTGCTTAAGTCCATATAAGGACTTCTTTAGAAGACACACCTTGTTTTCTTTACCTTCCTGTTCTTTACCTTTCTGAATGTAACCTTGAGGTTACTTCATGTATATCTTCTCCTCCAACTCACCGTGCAGAAACTCTGTTTTAACATCCATCTGCTCTAACTCTAGATCAAACTGATCAACTGTCGTCAATAACATCCGAATAGATGTATGCTTGACTACAGGAGGAAAAAATCTCATTGTTGTCAATACCCTCCTTCTGAGCATATTCTTTGGCAACTAACCTTGCCTTGTACTGCTCATTGTCCTTCTTACGAAAGACCCATCTACTACCTATTGCCTTGGAGTTCATTGGAAGATCGACTAATGTTCATGTTTAATTTCTATCCAAAGACTCCATCTTTTGCACCATGGCTGTAATTCACTTGCCGTGGTCATCTGCCTTGATCGCTTTCTTGTAACTGTCAGGTTCTCCTGTTTCTATTACTAATGCGAAAGAGACATGTCTTCATCCCAGCCATACCTTATTGGTGGCACCGTAACTCTTACTGACTGCCATAACGGTCTAAGTTGCTCTTGAGTAGCCTCCTGTTTGTCTCCATCTGAATCTGTGGAGTCCTCTTCTAACTCTTCAGGCCTTTTAGGGCTATCTGAAACTCAACTCCCTTTCCTGAGTGTCTGCTGCCGAACAGTCTGAACCTCCACCTTGCACTTTATTTTCCATCTCTGACTTTTTTTGGAACATTGAATATTCGTTAAAAATCATATCTCTGCTATTAAAGGCGCTCTTTTCTCTGGATCCCAAAGTTTGAAACCCTTGACTCCTTTGGTGAACTCGATGAAGATACACTGTAGGTCACCTAGAGGGGGGTGAATAGGTGACAAGCTAATCAAATGCAAAACTAATGCGAAATTAAAACTAATTGTGCAAATAAAAACTATAATGCAAACACACAAAGTATAACTAAAAAGTGTAGCTGAATTTCGGTGAAGGGCTCTGGACTATCTCCTCAAGATTCCTCTAGATTAAGAGTTGAGGTACCACTATGGCTCTCTTGGTTGAATACAAGTGTGAGCAAACAATCCCAAACATATATCAATTAAGCACAAAAAAATAGCAAGCATGTAATATATATGAATAATAAGAGCATGCAAGATATAAAACACAAGTAGGAGAGAGATGAGCAATCGCAGGCATGGGAGAATTGTTTCGAGGTCGAGCACACTTGCTCTACGTCGCCGCCTTCAGAACTATGAAGGATTTCCACTATAACGATGCCGCAAGATCACTCGGTATCGCAACACCTAAATGAGCTCCCTAAAAAACTCTTGGACCCGCAAGTCCTTCGCTTGCTCCTGTAAGAACAACACACGCAAGTACACTAGCTTGTCGAGGCTGCACCTCTTACAACTCCTCCAACCACAAGTTGGAATACTTGGTGATCACTTTATTTGATCACCACAAAACTCTCTTTACTGAGGCCACAACCTATACACTCCTCACAATACAAGAATAAATACTTGTGATCACTTCTATTCATAACAAAAACGACTCTAACAATAAGGATCCTAAGAGGATTAATATAGAAATGAAAAGCTCAAGTTTGTGTGAGAAAAACAAAATAGAGTTGTGATGAAAAAAAATCAAGAAATCTCTTTTGAAAACACTCTTAAAAACTCTCCTTTTGATATGAAAGTTTTAGCCCAAAAACATGTGGAGTGAAACCCTAAGAGAGATGGGAAAAACTAGCTCTAAAACTTCTCCAAAATCTTGTCTGAAACTGGCCAAGAGAACCCCTTTTTATAGGATTCAAAAATATAGTTGTTGGGGTACAGAATAGGCCCAGAACGGCTTGTCAGTTCGTCCAACCATTTCTGACCGTTGGGTTGTTAGTTGATCGGCCGGTCGACTGCCCCAAGGCAATTTTCCTAGCGGTCGACCGCCTGATCGGCAAAAAGCATGCACAAAATTAACTAAAGGAATAATGGTTGATGTTACTACTTTTGCGATTCTTTCGTACTAACAAAGTGGCTATACGGGTCGTATCCACAAGGAGGGAGAGCGATGGAAGCTTTGATGTGGCTTCGTTGTTCAAAGTAAAGAAAAAGTTCTTTATTTCAAATAAAGAATTGAAATGAAAACAAGTATTGTTTGAAGAATTGTTTGAATTGGTTAGTTGGTTCATAAAAGTGAATTTTCTTAATGGTAAAAACTCATGGCTAACTTTCTATTAAGTGCTCCACTAATCTCTAACTTCTTAAAGATGTAGCCTCACGGTGGATCATAGGCAAGCATAATTTTTATGCATAGGAATAATTCACATTGGAGGCCGAATGAAAGTTCTTCCTTTAACTTAGCTTTACACCGCAAAACTTGAACATTTCCTTATCAGATCCAATCGAAGGCGAGAATAAGGGAAGAAACAAGTGCACAAATGGTATCGATAAAAATTAATAGGAATATCTCTACTTACAAAGACAAGCAAAGTTTACAATCTATAGATCATCAAAAACATGTTAAGCATGAAATATAAGAGAGCTAATACTTATAGGTAAGTTAGAGCTAAAAACCCTCATCTTAAGATATCATAACTCTCATTTGCACAAGGACTTGTTTGACAGTATTGACTCATTTGGGTTATTAATTAAGTTGTTAGAGATTAGTGGGTTAGTGGTTAGTTAGCCATAAGAGTTAGCTAGGCATGAGTAGGAAAAGAAACAATTAGAGATAAGAGGTAAAGAAAAAGAGTATTACATTAAAACAAGTAAGTAAAGAGCAATGAAAACATCAAGTAATGGAAAGAAGAAAGAGAAGTATTACTTATATAAGTTTGTCACCTTCAAATACAACTTGTACACACTCTATCTCTTTCACTCTAATGGCTAAACTAAACTAGAGGAAGAAGAAAACATAAAACAACTACAACTCCTAGAAACAAAGTAAAACCAAAACTCCAAACTCTAGATATCTCCCTGAAGAACCCCCAAGGGGGGCATTTATAGACACCAGGGGAAAGGGGGCCAGGGGGTAACCCCTGGCCCAAGGCACTGGGCGGCCGCGCTAGTACGGCCATGGAAACACGGCCAGAGCCGTGTTTCCGTGGCTGTACTAGGATGGCGCGCACAACGCCGCCTGCAACGCGCTATCGCTTTGGTCCCCTATCGGTTGTACTTTCCAGATTTTGGATTTGATCCCCTGTTCTGCAGAATCTCCTCCTAAGTCAATGACTACTTTGTAGGCATTTAATCACTCATTAAATGGTAATTTAGGCTCTTCTTCTTCATTACACACCATGGACCTAGGATCACACAAGTAAAGAATTATTAGCAGTATTTTATATAAAATAAATGTGCAGACATGGTAAAAATTATGCAATATTAGAGACTAATCATACCCCCACACTTATCTTTTTGCTCGTTTCGAGCAAAAAAAAAATAAGAAAATTATTATACCACTTTCGCAGGTGACGCGATTGCACTGAGCATGTACAACAAACCTTTAAACCTCTAGGTTTTTCCTAGAGGAGTGTTGTCTCCTGAGGGTTTTTAGCGGATTACACCCACAAAATTCAATAAATAAAGAAAAATGTTAGTTGTCAGCAAACCTCCTTCAAGAAAAAGAACTTTCAATCATCTAAGTAAAAATGACCGAATGATATAAGAATTAGGTTTAACCCTCATAAGTCTTCCTATACTTTAGCCTTCATAAAAGAAGAAATTATGGTTTTTTTTTTAATTTAGAAAGGATCTTGTACTTCTAACTCATTTTGTTATTTTGCTTTAGATAGATATGCATAATGTGTAAGTGTGATGTGCTTGGAATTTCTCAACTCAACTTTGAATGTCATTTAATTTTATTAATGTTTATCTATTTGTTTATTTTTTGTTTCTTTAGGCTTTCTACTTTACTCATGTAATACATATCAAACCAATAACTCCCAAACCAGATGGTTTCAGGGCACCAGGTGGAAAAACATCCCTCAGGTCAAATATGCAAGTAGAGTAGGCGACAAAATTAAGATTTACTTATTTATATATTTTTATATATTTTGGCGTGAGTAATCATGCTTCTTGAGGCACAATTATCCAGCTTATTGGTTTTTGTTCTTGTATGTTATTCAAAGTTGTGTCTCTAAATTTCAAGCGTGTGTATGGTTTATGCATATTCTACTAAGGCTAAATAAAAGATATGAGTTATTTTCCTTATCCCTCTTAACTCTTAGTCAAACCGATGTTTCTTTTTTATTTAGGCTAAAATAAAGATTCCTTAATAAGGTTCCCTTAATTCTTACAACCTTTTAGCATTTTTATAAAGAGTATAAAAATTCTTTTTCGTTCAGGTTGTTTTTTTTATAATAAAAGGAAAAGAAAGAACGTTAGCACCCCCCACGCCTATCTAATGCATTGTCCTCAATGCTAGTCATGTAAATGCAAATGTAATAAATAGGGGGAAGAAAAGATATCACCCTCTCCGTCGACTCGGGCCGGCCGAAGTGCGAACACCTAAGCGTTTCCTCAATATGCTCAAGGGGGTTCCACTTTTAGCTCTATTGTAAAAAAAGAATTCACAAGTATACAAGGGATGGCTATATGATATAAACAATTATAAAGAACCTCTAATCTTTATGTTATTTACACTTCATTTTTATCTGTATATATATGTATATTATCATTTTTGTTTTTATATTTTTTTTATTTTTATTTGTTGGTGTATGATGGCTATGGTCAGGTGTATGACAAAGCGAAAAGACTCAACATAATTTCAGCCTGTGGCGTAGGCTAAGTGGTCAAAAATGGCTTCAGTCTTTGCCCATTCACTTTGATTTTCGTATTACTCTTAGGATCAATAATAACCACAGCATCGTGTGGAAAGTCGGTGCGCACAATGAATGGTCCAGACCAACGAGTTTCCAGCTTCCCTACAAAAATATGAAGCCTCAGGTTGTATAGCAGAATCTTGTCTCCCGGGGCAAAGTTTTTTCGGTTGATGATCTGGTCATGAAAATTTTAATTCTGCTTTTTGTAATCCGTGTGTTCTTGTAAGCCTCATTTCGTATCTCGTCTAACTCTGAGATCTGCAATCTCCTTAGTTCACCAACTTTGGTCAGATCGAAATTGAGTTGCTTAATAGCCCATAAGGCTTAGTGTTCTAACTCGACTGGCAGATGACAGGCTTTTTCAAAAATAATTCTATATAGAAACATCCCCAGGACCGTCTTAAAAGTAGTTCGGCAAGCCCATAACGCATCATTTAGCTTGACCGACCATTCCTTTCAGTTTTGTCCAACAGTCTTTACCAAAATGAGCTTGATTTGTCGATTGGTCACTTCGACTTGCCCATTTGTTTAGGGATGATACGGAGTAGATAACTTGTGATTGGTGGATTATTTTTGTATCGGAACTATAAAAACTCTATTACAGAAATGCGACCCATTATCACTAATTATCGCTCTGGGGGTACCAAAACGGGAGAAGATATTTTTCTTGAGAAATTTGACAACCACTTTGTTGTCATTGGTCTTAGTAGGCACAGCTTCTACCCATTTAGAGACATAATCCACTGCAACAAAGATGAATTGGTTGCTGAATGAATTTGGGAATGGTCCCATGAAGTCGATACCCCAACATCAAAAATTTTGACTTCAAGAATCGGGTTCAAGGTCATCAAGTCTCTTCTCAAAATTTTCCCAATCTTCTGACAATTTGCACATAACTTGCAAAAGTGGAATGAGTCTTTGAACAAAGTGGGCTAGTAAAAACTCACTTTGTAAAATTTTCTCTACGGTTTGTCGGGACTGAAGTATCCTCCGCATGCAAGTTCATGACAAAAACTAAGCACACTCCTCTATTTTTCTTCTGGTATGCATCGTTGAATAATCTGGTAAGGATAATACTTAAAAAAGCTACGGCTACTTGGGCAAAGAAGCGACACTGGTCTTGCTTTGTCCATTCAGTGGGTAGTTGTCCAGCGGCCAGATAATTGACTATGTCCGCAACCATGGTTCCTTGAAAATGGCCAGGATGTGCTCATTTAGGAAATCCTCATTGATCGGAGCTTGGATGATCGGTGCATCCGAAATTCTTGACAGATAATCAGCTATCACATTTTCTATACCTCTTTTATCCCAGATTTTCAGGTCAGATTCTTGAAGCAGAAGGATTCACCGAATTAATCGGGCTTTCGCTTCCTCTTGGTCATAAGGTATTTCAATGCCGAGTGATCCGTGAATATCACCGTCTTCGATCCTAAGAAGTAGGGCCAGAAATTTTCTAACGCAAAGACAATGGCTAAAAATTCCTTCTCGGTCATTGTATAATTCTGTTGGACATCATTCAGGGTCCTACTCGAGTAGTAGATCACGTGCTATTTATTGTCGATGCGCTGTCCAAGAACAGCGCCGATAGCAAAATCAGAGGCATCGCATATGAATTCAAACAGTTGTACCCAATCTGGAGCAGAAATAATAGGCGCAGATACAAGGTCTTGCTTAAGTTTCTCCCATGATTTGAAACATACTTCGTTAAAATCAAAGGGCACGTCCGTTGCAAGCAGGTTGGTTAAGGGCCTAGCGATTTTGCTAAAGTCCTTAATAAACCGTCAGTAGAACCAAGCATGCCCTAGAAAGGATCTGATATCCTTGATGCTTTTAGATAGTGAAAGCTTAGCAATCACTTCTATTTTTGCCTTGTTCACTTCAATTCCTCTCCTAGAAATCTCATGGTCTAAGACAATCCCCTGTCTCACCATGAAATGACATTTCTCCCAGTTCAGAGTTAGATTCTTTTCCTTGTATCTTTGCAAAATCAACTCTAGATAATGAAGACATTGATTAAATGAATCTCCGTAGATGGAGAAGTCATCGATAAAAATCTCAAAAAAACATTCCACCATGTCGGAGAACAAACTGAGCATGCACCATTGGAATATTATGGGAGTATTGCACAATCTAAAGGGCATGCGTCAGTAGGTGAAGGTTCCGAATGGGCAGGTGAATGTAGTCTTCTCCTGGTCTTCTGCAGCAATGGGGATCTGATTGTATCCCGAGTACCCATCTAGGAAATAATAGTACTCATGTCCAACCAAGAGTTCAAGCATTTGGTCGATGAAGGATAGCGGGAAGTAGTCTTTAGAGTAGCTGCATTCAACTTTCTATAGTCAATACAAACACGAACCTGGTAGGCAGTCTTGTTTGTACCAACTCTTTCTGCTCATCTCTACCACCATAAAACCAGCTTTCTTGGGGACCGCATGAACCGGGCTAACCCGTTGGCTATCAGAAATGGGATAAATGATCCCATTCTCTAACAATTTAAAATTTTCGTTTTTACAGCCTCTTGCATGAGTGGATTAAGCCTGCGTTGTGGGTCCCTCCTGGGAATTGCTTCATCGGTTAAGTGAATTCTATGTTGAACTATTGTTAGACTTATCACCTTGATATCTTTCATTGTCCATCTAATGGCTTCCCTATGTCTCTTCAGAATAGACATCAAACTGTCCTCTTGTTGCTCAGTCAGATGGGATGCTATGATGACTAGCAGGGTTTCTCTTCCACCCAAGTAGGCGTACTTGAGGTGTTCAAGGAAGGCTTTTAACTCTAGGGAAGGAGTTGATTCATTGGAGGTGATATCTAAAATTTCGGTCCTGTGATGTGGTACACTTGGGCTTGATGCCCAGTCCACTGCTCAGTCTACGATCTGATCTAGATTGAAATTCTCAGACTCCAGATCAAACTCACTCTCTTTTTCCATCTCTATGCTTTCTTCGTGCTCACTGGTCAAATTTTCAATGGAATTGACCTCAAATGTCTGATCATTTATATCTCTGGGTTGTCTTCCAAGATTGAAGACATTGACTTCCTTTGTCATGTCTCCAAAGGTCAATCGTATGGACCCGTTCCTACAGTTGATTATGGCATTAGCTGCAGCAAGGAATGTGCACCCTAAGATGACTAGAGTTTGAGACCGCGGATTTGGCACAGGTTGGGTCTCAAGTATAATGAATTTAACAGGGTATATGAAATCCCTGACCTGGATAAGGACATCTGTGATTTCCCCCTTGGGGATTTTCACAGATCGATCTGCTAACTGAATGGTGACTTGAGTTGGACTCAGCTCACCCAACCCAAATTGCTGGTATACTAAGAGAGGTAGCAAGTTGATACTTGCTCCTGGTCAAGGAGTGTTCTGCTAATTTCTGTTTGTCCTATGGTGCAAGAAATTGTGGGAATCTGGGATCTTTTTATTTCACCAGAATAGGACCAGACAGAATTTCGCTTATGTTTGTTGCCAAGAACACTTTCTTGGGCACATTTCTCTTTCTCTTCTTTGTACACATATCCTTAAGAAATTTGGCATAGGCTGGGACTTGTTAGATAGCGTCAAGAAGAGGCACATTCAGTTTGACCTGATTAAACATCTCAAGTATTTTTTCCATGTGTATGTTCTTATTATTATTCCTGAGCATATTGGGAAAGGGTGCTACAGGATTATGAACTTGTTCAACAGCTGTGTCTTTGTCAGACATTTGTGGAGCAGATTGGGGGGAGCTGGCAGATGTAGAAGCAGGAGCAGAATCAATGTGGGAAGGATTTTTCTGCTGGTAGACCTGGTTGTTCACCTTCTTTCCTGATCGAAGTGTATGAACCGCATTGCCTAGTTGATCTGAGGATCCTGAATTTCATGTGATTGATTGGAATTCTTAGGGTAACTAGCGGCTGACTAGGTAAAGCACCCTTTGGTCTTTCACTTAGAGAGTTAGTTAATTGACTCATCTGCATTTCCAATCTCGATGTGGCCTATGAATGGTTGCCAACATTTGTCCTTGATTTCGCATGAAGGCGGCTTGGGACTTCATAAATGCCCCCATACTTTCCTCCAATTTACTGAATTTCTTCTCAATCGGTGAACTTTGGTAGTAGGAAGATGGAGCTTGACTGGAAAAATTCGTTTGATGATTTGGATGGTGGAGATTATTGGGGAAATTTGGCCTAGGAGAATTGTTCTAGGCCAAGAGAAATTTGGATGATTTCTCCAATCAGGATTGTATGTTTGCGAGTAGGGATTGTGTGGCGGCCGTGAGTAGGCTGCATTCATGTGTTCTGGCGGCACTTGGTGAGTCTGAAAAATAGGACACTCTTCAAAAATATGGTTCGGTGCCTGATAATATGAGCAACCCAGATTGTGAATTGGTGGTGGGTTGATTTGGTTGACATTGGCTAGCTCTTTTATTTCTAAAGCCTCTATTCTCCTCATCAGGGTTGCGATCTTAGCTTCAGAAGCTATGGATGATTCTAAGGATAAGAGCCCTCCTTTCAAAGCTATAGACTGTGAATTCCTTGATTTTTTCGAGGTTGACTCCCATTGCAGGGTTTTCTCAGTTAGATCGTCAAAAAAATCCCAACCCTGATTTTCATCCTTTCGCAAGAACCCCCCGACACATAATTTCTAACACGATTTTCATTTGATAATCCAAACCATCATAGAGAATCTTGCACTGACGCAATTTCTCTACACCGTAATGAGAGCACTGAGCTAGAAGATCTTTGAATCGTTCAAAGTATCTCCAGAATGGTTCGCTCTGTTCTTACGTAAACTGCATGATATTTTTTTGATGAGGGCAGTCTTGTGGCTTGGGTAGAATTTCTTCAAGAACACTTTGACGAAATCATCCCACGTTGTAACTGAATCTACAGCCAAACTGTACACCATTTTTTATCTAAGTCCTTAAGGAAAAGGGAATGAAACGTGACCTGTGTTGGCCCAGAGGCCTTTCACTCTAGTTTTGATGATGATTAACTCATGTAGTTATGATTACTAATTATCTTGTGATTTTAGTTACAGATCATTGATCAAGATATTAGTAGGTGATTAGCTTCAACAAGATGATTTGGAAGCTTTCACATGTTGATTCTAGAGCCCGAGCGTAAAAGATCATATATAGCACTTGCTCGGTGGATCAAGGAGTTTTGGATCGAGTCGGCTTGGAGACGGCGCTCTACAAGAAGACATCGGTACCATAGTTTAGTTTTGTGTTTAAATCCATATTGTAAAGATTAGAATAGTATGATATGCTCAAGTTCACAACACACACGTTTCATGTTTTGAATATTGGTTTTCGATTTTTCGGTTTTAGGTTTAACCGATATTGGTTTGCATGAATAGATAGATTCAAAACAAGTTTACATGGTTTAATGTATATTAGATTTGTTCTATATACATGCATGCTTAATTTCCTAGACAAACTTAGTTTTGACTTACTTATTTATGTGTTTTATGTTTTGATATTTTTAACAGAACATATTTGGAATTAATGTCAAAAACATGGATATATATATGTTCTTGTATATAGGATTATATCCATATACATCATGCCTAAATATTATTTAAATATCATGTTTTGTGTTTGGAAGAGTTTTGGACAAAACGTATTTTCTATTCAAAATCCAAGTTTTAGAAAATACAGTTTTTTATTTTTGATAAAAATGATAAGACACAAAAATAGTTCATATTGATTGATATTTGAGCTAAACTTTTTACCACATGTTTATATATCAATGCAAAATGATAAAACTATTTTTGGTGATTTTAGGAGTGTTAAAAGATTTTTAAAAATATTTTTAAACTGTTTTTCTGACCCAGTTTTCTGTTCCAGGCTTCAACCAGTCGACTAGTCTTCTGACCAAGTCGACTTTGGATGAAGTCGGTCGACCGGGTCGGTCGACCGACGTGCACAGATCTGTGCACGTTTGGCAGTCACAGGGACGGTCGACCGTCAGGGTCGACCGGGTCTGAGAGCAGAGCTCTCTGTTTGTTTGGGTCGACCGGGGCGGTCGACCGGTAGCTGGCAACGGGCAGAATTTGACCGTTGGACGGTCGACCGGAGCGGTCGACCGGCAGTTCATTTTTGGCATTTTCTGCTGCCAACGGCTATATTTTTCTGGGGGCTATAAATACCCCATTAATAGTCTGTTTTCTCTAAGATTTTTTATGCGAATTTTTCCTTACTCTCTGGTGTTTTCACAGCAATCAAAAGAAGTTTTTGGATTCAAATTGAACATTCTATTTGGTGTTTTTGCTAGGGTTTGGAAAATCAAAGAAAAGGGTTTTGGGGAAAAAGAGTTTTGATTCATCTTCTATATCTTGGTTTCAGTTTTCCCAAGGATTTTCTTTGTGATTTTGATTTCCATTCCATTGGTTTTCTCCACACTTGAGCAACATCTACTTTCTTATTCTATAGGATCTTTGTGTGGGAGAAAGAAATTGTTTGTGGTTGTTGTTTAGACCACCAAGTTATAAACCCTAACTTAGCTTGGCTTTGTGCCTTTCCCTCATTGTGTTGAGGAGGTTGTGCTATTGGGTTGTATCCCTCAAGTGGTGAGGTGATCCTTGTTTGCTTTGTGCTAATCCCTCAAGTTGTGAGGTGATTGTTTTGTTGGATTGGAGCTTGCCTCAAGGAGGAGGTTGTGGTTGTAAAGAGAGGAGTTGGATACCCCTTGTGAGAGTTCTTTGTGGACTTGCTAGTGCATTAGAAATCCTTCGTGTGTCGAAGGCGGGGATGTAGAGCTGGGTGCTCGAACCTCGAAACATATCTTGTTGTTTGCGCTTGATCCATTGACTCTCTCTATCTCTCTCTTTACTTTGTGCCTTGCAACTATTCATATTGTGCATTCATAATTGCTTGGCTTGGTTGTGTGTGCCTCACTTGTTGATTGCACTTGAGTGTATTGCATTAAGTTTTTAAATTCCGCATTGAGTTCTTTAGATTAGCATAATCACCAATTCACCCCCCTCTAGGTGATTTTTCAATTGGTATCAGAGCCTACGCTCCTGATATTTAGGTTTAACCACCTAGGAGTGAGATCTTGGTTTGCTATTCTTCATTTGTATTGTTCATTTGTACTCATTTAGTTTGCTCTCATGGATAGCCCTCCTATGTTTGACCATATTAGACTTGATGCTTGGAAGGCCAATATGAGTAGACATTAAAAAACCTAGGACATCTAGTTTATCAAGCCTCTACTTAAGAATCATTCCCTAATAGTAGCAAACATAAAAAGGCTAATGCATTAGCACTTAGAGCACTTAGAGCATCTCTTAGTGAACATCTTTTACCGGTGTTTGATCGTTATGACTCGGCTTTTGCAGTTTGGAGCTTATTGACGTCTCTCGAGCTTCCAAGGATTATCAACAAGATGAGGAGATCTAAGAGAGAAAAGTCCGAAGAGCATTGCCTCATGGTCCAAGGGAATAACTCCCTTGAGGTACAATCGGACACTCAATTAGATGATAGCTCTAGTCCTATTGCTATGGATGTTTGGAAGTTCAATCTTTAAATTTGGAACTTGCTCAAAAGCTTGAAAATTTCTTGGAAAAACACAATCTTTTGAAAGAGGACAACCTTGTTTTGAAAAATGAATTAAAGGATTGTGTTCTAATTTTGAATTGGTTTTGCAAAAAAAGGAAGAGATCACTAGTGAACGTGACTCACTAAGATCTCAACTAGACCTTACCCTTGATGAGATTGATATTTGAAAAATAAAAATGATTGTAATGATGTTGTGAAAAACAATGAGGTTTTATCTTCTAAATTGGATTTTGTTTTAAAAGATAACCTTGTTTTGAAAAATAAAATTGATTCAATTACAAAAGAATTGGATTTAGTTTTAAAGAAAAATGAATCTTTGAAAATTGAAATTGATTCTCATGTGTGCCATGCTAGTATAGCTTCTTCTTCTTCTTGCACACCTATTGCATGCTCCACTTTATCTTCCACTATTGAAAATGATATAAATATTTTGAAGAAAAGTGTTGAATGTTTGGGCTCCACTTTGAGCCAATGCACATTGAATCATTCACGTTTGGAAACCTTGGTTCGCAAGAAACAAGGTCCATCTTTACATGTACACCCTCCACGGCATACACATGCTTCCCACGGTCACCATTATTACATGTATGCTCATGTGTACACTTGTACACATTGTGGTCGAAAAGGCCACCTTGCTAGATTTTGTTATGATCGTGTTTATCATGAAAATTTAGCAACTAATCTTGTTTGGGTTAGAAAAGATATTAAGCCCCGTGGACCCAAAAGAAAATGGGTACCAAAAACCACCTCCTTGACTTTTGGTGTAGGTGAGCGCTCTCGCATCACGTGAGAGTATTGGTGCCTTGAGGTGGATGCGTTCTAAGCTTAAAAGAGAACCATTTGGATGCTTCACTCTCAACGAAATTTGGTGGGAGAACCACCGTGGTTTGGAGAACTAGAGATGCACCTTCATCGGTTTTGGTATCACTCTCTAACTCTCATTTTTATTATGCATGCTTTTCATGTTCATCTATTCATAGCATGTCTTATTTTATTGTTCATTATGGTTATGTCATGTTGATTAGATCAGTGTTATACATGTTTAGTTACTTGAGACACCCATGTTTTATATGGATCTACATTTAGTGTTCTCACCTTGTTTAAACTAATATGTATGCACTAGATCTAATGCACATGCATTTACATAATGATCATGTGGATGTTTATGATTTTTGTTTTGTTGAATCATGTTTTATTGTTTCATGATTAGTATGATATTTGTCATGTTTATTAGACTTATGCTTTACATGATTAGTTGTTGAGACACCCATGTTTAGTATGGACCATATTTTGTGTTCTCTTTATGTTTTAGCTATCATGTTAATCATAGATCTAATGCACATGTCTTTGTCATGCTAATCATATGGTTGACTATGACTTTTTGTTTTAATAATTCATGTTTTGATTATTATGTTTATCATGTTGGGTTATGATTCCCGTTTTATGCTTCATGTTTTGACTACTTGCTTGAATGATAAGTTCTCATTAAGACTAGGATTTATACTTGTACAACTAGTGAGGTACAAATAGACCTTTATATATGTTTGTGCTTGAAAGCTCATTTGTATTCACTTGATGTACTAGTATAATCTAGTTTTGATGATTCTTGCATTTGACTTGTATTCATCATTTTACTTATTTTGTTTTAACTTCATGTATATGTCTATCTTGTCCAAACTATTGATTATACATGTACATCCTTGAGCCACGTGCCTTCATGCATATACCCTTGTGGACTCATTATGTTTAGGATATGTATGTATACTTTAGTTTGTACATGACATACATATGCCTTGAAGTTTAAATCGTTTTGAAGAATTTGATCATTTCAATTGGTGATCTTAATGATTTTCATATCTTTAGGTAATTTCTATTGGAAATGAAAATTTAGTTTTTCATGTGTTAATGTTTTTAAGGAATTTCACATGGGCTTAATTGAATATTTTCATGTTGATGTGTGTCACATACCACTTGTTCACTCACTTTATTAGTTTACTCATGATTTGTTTTCATGAGACTATGATATGGGCTTTATGGATTTTGAGTGTTTAGTGATCATGTGAATTACATGTGTTTCATGAAAAACAATTTTGTTTTATTCCTTACTTGAAGGATTTCGTACTAGTTTAAAAGTTTTTTTTCCTATAACTAGTTCGTATTCTTCACTATGGTAGAGATTTTCAAACGTACCTTATTTTTAAACTTAATTTTGAAAACCCCTACCATCAATGGGAGGTTGGATGGGAGATCATGTTCATGTATGCCTTAAAATGAAAATCATTTAAAACTTGAACCATGATTGGGAGGTATAGTAATATGAGATATACATTTGATCTTATTGTTACTTCAATTGGTATCATTGAATTCTTTCAATTGGTATCAATCTTGACATTTCTTATATACTCATGTATGTTTGTATGTATGTATGATTTCAATTTCAAGAATATCAATTTTTATTGGTATCTATTTTTCATACATATATATGTTTTATTTGTGCTTATTATATCCCTATATCTTTAAGCACAAAATCTTGTTTATGCTAGTGCTTGAGCTTCAATTTGTTTCAATTGATTACTTTTAAATTGGTATCAAGCCTAAGCATTGTTTTTGTTTGTATTTCATAAAGGGGATAAAATTTGATTTTGTCTTTCAATTGGTATTTGTACTCCCATACTTTATGATTATTCAAATTTGGTATCATATGTTCAAAATGAAAAATATTTACAATTGGTATCATTATTTTTTTTTGTTTCCTTTCAATTGGTATCAAGATGCTATTCTTTGACATATTCTTAATTGGTACCTTAATTGATTGTCACCCCTAATTGACTTTGTTTTTGTTTTAGACAAAAAGTGGGAGAATATTGTTGTTCTTGTTTTCAACCTTTTATTTTGAACAAAAAGGGGGAGAAAGATTTGTTGATTTGGTTTTGTTTTTACCCCTCATCGAAGGTTGTTTCTTTGTATTAAAAAGAGGAGAAGATTTTGTTTTGTTTTGAGTATTTACCCCTTTGTTGATGATTGACAAAAAGGGGGAGAAGTATTTGGTTTATATATGCATGTTTATGTTTTGCATATATTAAGTTTAATTTAGTTTAATTTTAATTGGTATCTAGTGTATCTAGAGCATGTTTTGTAATTGGTATCTAGAGCTTGTTTTGTTTTTGAACATTTCATTGGTATTTAGAACCCTTTATTGTTTATGCATTTATATGCATTCATGTTTAAGAGCCTTTATTACATATTATTTATTATTTATTTGTTTATGCATGAGTTAAGGGGGAGCTTCTTTGAAGCTTAACTTTAATCCATGCATATATAACTCCATGAGTTTTGTCATCATCAAAAAGGGGGAGATTGTTGGCCCAGAGGCCTTCCACTCTAGTTTTGATGATGATTAACTCATGTAGTTATGATTACTAATTATCTTGTGATTTTAGTTACAGATCATTGATCAAGATATTAGTAGGTGATTAGCTTCAACAAGATGATTTGAAAGCTTTCACATGTTGATTCTAGAGCCCGAGCGTAAAAGATCATATATAGCACTTGCTCGGTGGATCAAGGAGTTTTGGATCGAGTCGGCTTGGAGACGGCGCTCTACAAGAAGACATCGGTACATAGTTTAGTTTTGTGTTTAGATCCATATTGTAAAGATTAGAATAGTATGATATGCTCATGTAACGCCCCGATTCCACGGATACGGGGACGTCACTGCATCGTATATACGTAGGTCAGAAAGTGCCCCCACGTATATACGCTAAGCATAAAAGTACAAGCAAGGAATCAGAGTACAACACAAAGCGTGGTATACATACATATGCCAACATAAAAGGTACATATACAAAGTCATCACAGTTTATGATAAACATTACATATTACATATGTCTTTTATCACATACTAGTCCAAAAGTAGAATATACAAGATAAACACAAAATGCTCACGAGAAGGGTGAAGATCCCGTGAGTCAAAAGAGGAGTCTGGCATGAAAGAACTGGAACTAGGCTGCCAGCTTACAAGGAAAAGCTTGATCTACTGTGGACAGCTCCACTGCAATCCAAGCTTCAAGACCTGAACATACAAATCCAAGGGAGTCAGGACCTCCCAACAATGAACCGGCTATGTGCCAAGTGGCTAAGAGGCAAGAATAGGGGTTAGAACACAAGAGTGGTATACAAGAACAGGTATAGCATAATCATGAAACGGGAAATGCAAAGTAAGGCTGATTACAGGCAAAAGTGATTGTATATGCTTAAGTCACGGTCCCATGAGACTAATACATCGAGGGGATAATCCAAACAAGGAAACCCTCATATATATACCTTTGTCTCATGCCACAGAAATCCCAAGCATATAGAATCAGAGTTGCAAATCATATGACAGTCAAAACGGGAATATATAACAAGAATGATGGGAATCGTAACAAACATCAAAACAGGAATCATCACTGGAATCATGACATAACGAGTAGACTAGGAGTCATAACATAACAGGTCTCTATTATTATTATTACTCGTCTGACCCATATATCTCGGTATGTGACCTGGTGTACGGCCAACCCACATACATCCATATATAAGCAAGTCGAGGGTTGTTAACGGAAGTAGATGGAGAACTGATAGAACTTCTTATAGTGGTTTCCATACACCTGGAACCGGCTTTGGAGGCCCAAAGTCCCCCTAACAGTAATATCATAACACTTACCGCCAGTATATATACATATATATATACTTTTATATCCCATCACTATAAGCAAGATATCATTCGGCATCCATCACTTCCTCCCATACCCATACAAGTTGTAGCTTATTAAGATTATCAGGTCACGGGAATAAACAGTCATAATAGGAATAGCCCAACAGATTCAAGAGGTGGCCCCCACAGATTCAAGAGGTGGCCCCCACCGTGTGGTGTGGCACTTTGTTCAATGTGGCACTTTGCTCTGTGGGAATGGATTCTAGAGGTGGCCCCCACCGAGTATGGTGTGGCACTTAGTTCCATAACAATAACAACAATAGGACAGGGTTCCCGTAAACATAATAATCATAAAGTCAAGTATGTCATGCTGGGTGTGAAGTGATAGCATGACAAGTGGTGATATTGCAAACAATCAAACATAGTGAGAGATCGGTATAGTCCGGGTCAGTCATGTTATAACAATAGGGTTTTGCCAAGTAGTGGCATGCCAGGTGGTCAAGTGATAACACATTGGAGGTCAGGTGATATACATGTGTTAAAAGGAAACATGAAACTGATAGTTCTGAATTATGGTAAGACAAGTGGAAACATAGGGACAATGCAGAGTTCGACGACCTCGAAGGGTCCGCCACGCATGGTATTCATTAAAGAAGCAAGAACATCACATGCATGGTACAAACATAATAATGAAACAAGCAAATGCGTGGCAATACATAAACATAGAAATATGAAGCGACAAGAGGTGATACACATCAAGTAATAGGTCATGAAGTGCAAGTCATGAAGTACATGAACCAGGTATAAGATCCAAAGTTAAGAAAGTAAATAACTGTAACAAACAGCCTAAGTTAGTCGACTAGGTTGGAAGAGTAGTCGACTAATAGAAGGGTTAGTCGACTAACAGTCTGGTGTAGTCGACTAAAACTGTGCACCAGAGAGTTGGGTTTCTGATTCAGAAAAAGTTAGTCGACTAGGTTAGGAGGGGTAGTCGACTAATAGAAGGGTCAAGTCGACCTACAGACACTTAAGTCGACTAAGTCTGTGATACAGAGAGTTAGGGTTTGATTCAGGAAGAGATAAGTCGACTAGGGTAAAAATAGTAGTCGACTAGGCATCTCTAGTCGACTGGTAATAGGGACTAGTCGACTAAAACTGTGAAATCAGAAAAGGCTACGTTTCAGCTAAGGGTTTCTAGTCGACTAGGTCCTAGGTCAAGTCGACTAATCCTGGTCGGGAAGCAGATTACAGAACAGAATTTGGTGATTGTTCTTGATGACTAAAAATGTGATTTTTATGACATGTGAACACAAGATATGGAGATACAAGTATACTAGGAATGGAACAAGTCTTGGTGAGTAAAAATACTCACTTGGAAGGGCTTGATTGAAGCTCTACGAGTCCGGGAAGTTTGTGGTCGTCAAATTGATCCACCGCGATGAAATCGACGAAGAAGGAGACGATCCCAATCCAAGAGTGGTCGTTGAGGTGGAGGTGAAGACCTAGGTGATGCCCATGAAGTTGGTGGTGGTGGAGTTGAAGAAGATGGTGGGGATTAGGGTTCTTGGTGAAGGTTAGATGGTGAAGAGAGTGAAAAAAGGAAGTAGAAATGTAAAGGGAAGTTTAAATAGGGATTTTGATTTTGTGAAGGAGGTGTAAATTATGTAGATGAGAGGGGGCTTTGTGCAAATGAGGGAGTGAGGTGATCTCTTGGCCAATCATGGCTTGCCAAGAGAGGGGGGAGGTGTCCCTACTATGGCCACTTGGCCGGCCATGGAAGAGAGAGAAAGAGAGGTGGAAGTGTGTGGAATTTTGGAGAAAGTGGGATTTTGGAAAATTGGAAAATTGGAAAAGAGGAATTCTTGTGGCTTGTGGAAGAAGGAAAGAAATAAGGAAAAGGAAAAAGAATTTAATAAGAGAAGATATTTTCTCTTGGGCTCAGAATAAAGCTGTTGAAAATACAGAATCCCGGGTTCGAATCGAGGATGCGGAAAACAATTCGGAAAATACCGGAATCGCCCGAAATTCAAGTATTTCGGAACGACTCGCAAATTTACCCAAAAATCAATAATAATATATGAAGACTCATAGTGAAATCCTTTTAAGAAATACTTTATAGTTTTAAAACTAAAAATCCCGGAATCAGTTACCTACCGACTCCGATGGAATTTTCATAAAATCATAAAATTCTCAGAAAAAGTATTTAAGTAGGAAATGTAATTCTAAAAGATAAAGTCTAAAGGACCATCATGAAATTCCAAACAGTTTGAGAATTAAAAATCCGGGAATCGGTCAGCGGCACTGGCCGACACCGGTTTTGAAGAAATTCAATTTAATCCAAGAAAAATCCAGAAAATCACAGAAAATCTAATATATTGGAAAATAATATTTGAAACTGAAATCGGTCAAATCTAATCACCGGAAAGGCCAAATCGAATAATATACTATAATCGGGTCTTCGGTTCAGACTAGGGCTGACTCCGAATCCACGAATCCAATTCCAAGACAAAACAATCATACAAGGAATCATAATACAGAATAAATACAGGAAAACAAATCGAAAAATACGATCGAAAATCTGAATACGCAACTAAGTACGTATTCCGGGAACGGGGTATTACAATCCACCCACCTTACAAAAAATTGCGTCCTCGCAATTTCAATAAGGGGTAAATTGAACACAAAGGGGACAAAGGCTGGAATAAAGGGCTCATAAAACCAAAACAGGGAATAAGATGAATACAGGAAGGATCAGGATGGACAATGAAAGAATGATAAGAGAAAATATTTAGAATGATAACCAACTCAAATACAAGATCTGGGGTAGTGGTTACCATGATATCCTAAGGCTCCTGATCTGGATACTGGTCTTCACACTCTGCTGTATCGCCTGAGGTCTCTGCTGCCATGATGTAACCTTGGCCTCTACTCTGATCTGATCTAGTCCTCATTCCCTTTTGCTGATGATCATACTGTTGGGGTGGAAATGGAACTCTTCGATCAACAGGATCTGGATTCCTCCTCAGTGGCGGTGCTGGAATTGCTGGAGCTGGATGTGCTGGGGCTGGAAGAGCTGGTCTGATCGGTGCCACATGTCCAAACTTCCTGTGTGGGCAATCCCTTAGCATATGACTCCCTGACCCGCACACTAAACATAATCCCTTGGCCACTCGACAATCCCTCTTATAATGTCCGGGCCTGTGGCAGAAGTTGCATACAATCTGAGACAGAGGAGGTTGGAATGGTCTCTTCATCATCGGGCCATGGGTTGCCCTATCTGCATCCTCCTCATCCATCAACTCAAAAGGCCTCTTCTTGGCCTGGTTCCCCATCTGGTTCACTTTCTTCTTCTCCAGTCCACGCTCTACTTCCCGAGCTATGGTAAGGACTTCTGAATAAGTCTTCAGCTGTTGGGGCATCAAGAATACTTGTATGTCCATTTGTAGGCCCTGCTGAAATCTGCTTGCCCGCTTCTCCTCATCCGTCACCATATACGGGGCAAAGCGGCTAAGTCGGAGAAATTCCGCGGCATACTCATCCACGGACCTATCCCGTTGCTGAAGTCTGATGAACTGCTCTTCCATGTCTTTCTGAGCTGTGACAGGGAAGAATCTGCTATAAAAACTCTTGGAGAATGTGTCCCAAGTGACAGGCTTCTCCAGTCTTGCCTCCTCAGCTAGCCACCAAGTTCTGGCTATATCCTTCAATTGAATCTTGGCGACCTCTACTTGGTTTTCCTCTGGGACACGGGCTGCATTCAACAAGTCTGATGTGTCGGTCAACCATTGCTCAGCATCCAAGGGTTTCTCTTCACCCGTGAATATAGCTGGCTGCAGCCGTCTGAAATCTGATATATTCCCCGGCCTCTGTTCCTTAGGTGCTGCTATCTCTTGCCGGAGAAGCTCGGTCTGCTGCTACTGGTTCTCCATCATCATCTGGATAACCCTCAATATATCCACATTCTCTCCCGCTGCTCCATTCGATGCTGGTCCAGAGTTGCTACGACCCGATCTTCTATCCATGCCTAGTTGATGAAGAATGACTGGAAAGTGATGGAAAAAAATGGAAGGATTTCAGGATATGAAGGAAGGAACCAAGAAGAACTAGATAATCAAGAAGGACTAGATGACTTTGTACATTGTAGTTGGCATTAGCAAATTACTAGAATTTGCCGCTTGATTGTACTATAGGTGGGAGAGCCTAAGCTCTGATACCAACCTGTAACGCCCCGATTCCACGGATACGGGGACGTCACTGCATCGTATATACGTAGGTCAGAAAGTGCCCCACGTATATACGCTAAGCATAAAAGTACAAGCAAGGAATCAGAGTACAACACAAAGCGTGGTATACATACATATGCCAACATAAAAGGTACATATACAAAGTCATCACAGTTTATGATAAACATTACATATTACATATGTCTTTTATCACATACTAGTCCAAAAGTAGAATATACAAGATAAACACAAAATGCTCACGAGAAGGGTGAAGATCCCGTGAGTCAAAAGAGGAGTCTGGCACGAAAGAACTGGAACTAGGCTGCCAGCTTACAAAGAAAAGCTTGATCTACTGTGGACAGCTCCACTGCAATCCAAGCTTCAAGACCTGAACATACAAATCCAAGGGAGTCAGGACCTCCCAACAATGAACCGGCTATGTGCCAAGTGGCTAAGAGGCAAGAATAGGGGTTAGAACACAAGAGTGGTATACAAGAACAGGTATAGCATAATCATGAAACGGGAAATGCAAAGTAAGGCTGATTACAGGCAAAAGTGATTGTATATGCTTAAGTCACGGTCCCATGAGACTAATACATCGAGGGGATAATCCAAACAAGGAAACCCTCATATATATACCTTTGTCTCATGCCACAGAAATCCCAAGCATATAGAATCAGAGTTGCAAATCATATGACAGTCAAAACGGGAATATATAACAAGAATGATGGGAATCGTAACAAACATCAAAACAGGAATCATCACTGAAATCATGACATAACAAGTAGACTAGGAGTCATAACATAACAGGTCTCTATTATTATTATTACTCGTCTGACCCATATATCTCGGTATGTGACCTGGTGTACGGCCAACCCACATACATCCATATATAAGCAAGTCGAGGGTTGTTAACGGAAGTAGATGGAGAACTGATAGAACTTCTTATAGTGGTTTCCATACACCTGGAACCGGCTTTGGAGGCCCAAAGTCCCCCTAACAGTAATATCATAACACTTACCGCCAGTATATATACATATATATATATACTTTTATATCCCATCACTATAAGCAAGATATCATTCCGGCATCCATCACTTCCTCCCATACCCATACAAGTTGTAGCTTATTAAGATTATCAGGTCACGGGAATAAACAGTCATAATAGGAATAGCCCAACAGATTCAAGAGGTGGCCCCCACAGATTCAAGAGGTGGCCCCCACCGTGTGGTGTGGCACTTTGTTCAATGTGGCACTTTGCTCTGTGGGAATGGATTCTAGAGGTGGCCCCCACCGAGTATGGTGTGGCACTTAGTTCCATAACAATAACAACAATAGGACAGGGTTCCCGTAAACATAATAATCATAAAGTCAAGTATGTCATGCTGGGTGTGAAGTGATAGCATGACAAGTGGTGATATTGCAAACAATCAAACATAGTGAGAGATCGGTATAGTCCGGGTCAGTCATGTTATAACAATAGGGTTTTGCCAAGTAGTGGCATGCCAGGTGGTCAAGTGATAACACATTGGAGGTCAGGTGATATACATGTGTTAAAAGGAAACATGAAACTGATAGTTCTGAATTATGGTAAGACAAGTGGAAACATAGGGACAATGCAGAGTTCGACGACCTCGAAGGGTCCGCCACGCATGGTATTCATTAAAGAAGCAAGAACATCACATGCATGGTACAAACATAATAATGAAACAAGCAAATGCGTGGCAATACATAAACATAGAAATATGAAGCGACAAGAGGTGATACACATCAAGTAATAGGTCATGAAGTGCAAGTCATGAAGTACATGAACCAGGTATAAGATCCAAAGTTAAGAAAGTAAATAACTGTAACAAACAGCCTAAGTTAGTCGACTAGGTTGGAAGAGTAGTCGACTAATAGAAGGGTTAGTCGACTAACAGTCTGGTGTAGTCGACTAAAACTGTGCACCAGAGAGTTGGGTTTCTGATTCAGGAAAAGTTAGTCGACTAGGTTAGGAGGGGTAGTCGACTAATAGAAGGGTTAAGTCGACCTACAGACACTTAAGTCGACTAAGTCTGTGATACAGAGAGTTAGGGTTTGATTCAGGAAGAGATAAGTCGACTAGGGTAAAAATAGTAGTCGACTAGGCATCTCTAGTCGACTGGTAATAGGGACTAGTCGACTAAAACTGTGAAATCAGAAAAGGCTACGTTTCAGCTAAGGGTTTCTAGTCGACTAGGTCCTAGGTCAAGTCGACTAATCCTGGTCGGGAAGCAGATTACAGAACAGAATTTGGTGATTGTTCTTGATGACTAAAAATGTGATTTTTATGACATGTGAACACAAGATATGGAGATACAAGTATACTAGGAATGGAACAAGTCTTGGTGAGTAAAAATACTCACTTGGAAGGGCTTGATTGAAGCTCTACGAGTCCGGGAAGTTTGTGGTCGTCAAATTGATCCACCGCGATGAAATCGACGAAGAAGGAGACGATCCCAATCCAAGAGTGGTCGTTGAGGTGGAGGTGAAGACCTAGGTGATGCCCATGAAGTTGGTGGTGGTGGAGTTGAAGAAGATGGTGGGGATTAGGGTTCTTGGTGAAGGTTAGATGGTGAAGAGAGTGAAAAAAGGAAGTAGAAATGTAAAGGGAAGTTTAAATAGGGATTTTGATTTTGTGAAGGAGGTGTAAATTATGTAGATGAGAGGGGGCTTTGTGCAAATGAGGGAGTGAGGTGATCTCTTGGCCAATCATGGCTTGCCAAGAGAGGGGGGAGGTGTCCCTACTATGGCCACTTGGCCGGCCATGGAAGAGAGAGAAAGAGAGGTGGAAGTGTGTGGAATTTTGGAGAAAGTGGGATTTTGGAAAATTGGAAAATTGGAAAAGAGGAATTCTTGTGGCTTGTGGAAGAAGGAAAGAAATAAGGAAAAGGAAAAAGAATTTAATAAGAGAAGATATTTTCTCTTGGGCTCAGAATAAAGCTGTTGAAAATACAGAATCCCGGGTTCGAATCGAGGATGCGGAAAACAATTCGGAAAATACCGGAATCGCCCGAAATTCAAGTATCTCGGAACGACTCGCAAATTTACCCAAAAATTAATAATAATATATGAAGACTCATAGTGAAATCCTTTTAAGAAATACTTTATAGTTTTAAAACTAAAAATCCCGGAATCAGTTACCTACCGACTCCGATGGAATTTTCATAAAATCATAAAATTCTCAGAAAAAGTATTTAAGTAGGAAATGTAATTCTAAAAGATAAAGTCTAAAGGACCATCATGAAATTCCAAACAGTTTGAGAATTAAAAATCCGGGAATCGGTCAGCGGCACTGGCCGACACCGGTTTTGAAGAAATTCAATTTAATCCAAGAAAAATCCAGAAAATCACAAAAATCTAATATATTGGAAAATAATATTTGAAACTGAAATCGGTCAAATCTAATCACCGGAAAGGCCAAATCGAATAATATACTATAATCGGGTCTTCGGTTCAGACTAGGGCTGACTCCGAATCCACGAATCCAATTCCAAGACAAAACAATCATACAAGGAATTCATAATACAGAATAAATACAGGAAAACAAATCGAAAAATACGATCGAAAATCTGAATACGCAACTAAGTACGTATTCGGGAACGGGTATTACAATCCACCCACCTTACAAAAAATTGCGTCCTCGCAATTTCAATAAGGGGTAAATTGAACACAAAGGGGACAAAGGCTGGAATAAAGGGCTCATAAAACCAAAACAGGGAATAAGATGAATACAGGAAGGATCAGGATGGACAATGAAAGAATGATAAGAGAAAATATTTAGAATGATAACCAACTCAAATACAAGATCTGGGGTAGTGGTTACCATGATATCCTAAGGCTCCTGATCTGGATACTGGTCTTCACACTCTGCTGTATCGCCTGAGGTCTCTGCTGCCATGATGTAACCTTGGCCTCTACTCTGATCTGATCTAGTCCTCATTCCCTTTTGCTGATGATCATACTGTTGGGGTGGAAATGGAACTCTTCGATCAACAGGATCTGGATTCCTCCTCAGTGGCGGTGCTGGAATTGCTGGAGCTGGATGTGCTGGGGCTGGAAGAGCTGGTCTGATCGGTGCCACATGTCCAAACTTCCTGTGTGGGCAATCCCTTAGCATATGACTCCCTGACCCGCACACTAAACATAATCCCTTGGCCACTCGACAATCCCTCTTATAATGTCCGGGCCTGTGGCAGAAGTTGCATACAATCTGAGACAGAGGAGGTTGGAATGGTCTCTTCATCATCGGGCCATGGTTGCCCTATCTGCATCCTCCTCATCCATCAACTCAAAAGGCCTCTTCTTGGCCTGGTTCCCCATCTGGTTCACTTTCTTCTTCTCCAGTCCACGCTCTACTTCCCGAGCTATGGTAAGGACTTCTGAATAAGTCTTCAGCTGTTGGGGCATCAAGAATACTTGTATGTCCATTTGTAGGCCCTGCTGAAATCTGCTTGCCCGCTTCTCCTCATCCGTCACCATATACGGGGCAAAGCGGCTAAGTCGGAGAAATTCCGCGGCATACTCATCCACGGACCTATCCCGTTGCTGAAGTCTGATGAACTGCTCTTCCATGTCTTTCTGAGCTGTGACAGGGAAGAATCTGCTATAAAAACTCTTGGAGAATGTGTCCCAAGTGACAGGCTTCTCCAGTCTTGCCTCCTCAGCTGGCCACCAAGTTCTGGCTATATCCTTCAATTGAATCTTGGCGACCTCCACTTGGTTTTCCTCTGGGACACGGGCTGCATTCAACAAGTCTGATGTGTTGGTCAACCATTGCTCAGCATCCAAGGGTTTCTCTTCACCCGTGAATATAGCTGGCTGCAGCCGTCTGAAATCTGATATATTCCCCGGCCTCTGTTCCTTAGGTGCTGCTATCTCTTGCCGGAGAAGCTCGGTCTGCTGCTGCTGGTTCTCCATCATCATCTGGATAACCCTCAATATATCCACATTCTCTCCCGCTGCTCCATTCGATGCTGGTCCAGAGTTGCTACGACCCGATCTTCTATCCATGCCTAGTTGATGAAGAATGACTGGAAAGTGATGGAAAAAAATGGAAGGATTTCAGGATATGAAGGAAGGAACCAAGAAGAACTAGATAATCAAGAAGGACTAGATGACTTTGTACATTGTAGTTGGCATTAGCAAATTACTAGAATTTGCCGCTTGATTGTACTATAGGTGGGAGAGCCTAAGCTCTGATACCAACCTGTAACGCCCCGATTCCACGGATACGGGGACGTCACTGCATCGTATATACGTAGGTCAGAAAGTGCCCCCACGTATATACGCTAAGCATAAAAGTACAAGCAAGGAATCAGAGTACAACACAAAGCGTGGTATACATACATATGCCAACATAAAAGGTACATATACAAAGTCATCACAGTTTATGATAAACATTACATATTACATATGTCTTTTATCACATACTAGTCCAAAAGTAGAATATACAAGATAAACACAAAATGCTCACGAGAAGGGTGAAGATCCCGTGAGTCAAAAGAGGAGTCTGGCACGAAAGAACTGGAACTAGGCTGCCAGCTTACAAAGAAAAGCTTGATCTACTGTGGACAGCTCCACTGCAATCCAAGCTTCAAGACCTGAACATACAAATCCAAGGGAGTCAGGACCTCCCAACAATGAACCGGCTATGTGCCAAGTGGCTAAGAGGCAAGAATAGGGGTTAGAACACAAGAGTGGTATACAAGAACAGGTATAGCATAATCATGAAACGGGAAATGCAAAGTAAGGCTGATTACAGGCAAAAGTGATTGTATATGCTTAAGTCACGGTCCCATGAGACTAATACATCGAGGGGATAATCCAAACAAGGAAACCCTCATATATATACCTTTGTCTCATGCCACAGAAATCCCAAGCATATAGAATCAGAGTTGCAAATCATATGACAGTCAAAACGGGAATATATAACAAGAATGATGGGAATCGTAACAAACATCAAAACAGGAATCATCACTGAAATCATGACATAACGAGTAGACTAGGAGTCATAACATAACAGGTCTCTATTATTATTATTACTCGTCTGACCCATATATCTCGGTATGTGACCTGGTGTACGGCCAACCCACATACATCCATATATAAGCAAGTCGAGGGTTGTTAACGGAAGTAGATGGAGAACTGATAGAACTTCTTATAGTGGTTTCCATACACCTGGAACCGGCTTTGGAGGCCCAAAGTCCCCCTAACAGTAATATCATAACACTTACCGCCAGTATATATACATATATATATATATATATATATATATACTTTTATATCCCATCACTATAAGCAAGATATCATTCCGGCATCCATCACTTCCTCCCATACCCATACAAGTTGTAGCTTATTAAGATTATCAGGTCACGGGAATAAACAGTCATAATAGGAATAGCCCAACAGATTCAAGAGGTGGCCCCCACAGATTCAAGAGGTGGCCCCCACCGTGTGGTGTGGCACTTTGTTCAATGTGGCACTTTGCTCTGTGGGAATGGATTCTAGAGGTGGCCCCCACCGAGTATGGTGTGGCACTTAGTTCCATAACAATAACAACAATAGGACAGGGTTCCCGTAAACATAATAATCATAAAGTCAAGTATGTCATGCTGGGTGTGAAGTGATAGCATGACAAGTGGTGATATTGCAAACAATCAAACATAGTGAGAGATCGGTATAGTCCGGGTCAGTCATGTTATAACAATAGGGTTTGCCAAGTAGTGGCATGCCAGGTGGTCAAGTGATAACACATTGGAGGTCAGGTGATATACATGTGTTAAAAGGAAACATGAAACTGATAGTTCTGAATTATGGTAAGACAAGTGGAAACATAGGGACAATGCAGAGTTCGACGACCTCGAAGGGTCCGCCACGCATGGTATTCATTAAAGAAGCAAGAACATCACATGCATGGTACAAACATAATAATGAAACAAGCAAATGCGTGGCAATACATAAACATAGAAATATGAAGCGACAAGAGGTGATACACATCAAGTAATAGGTCATGAAGTGCAAGTCATGAAGTACATGAACCAGGTATAAGATCCAAAGTTAAGAAAGTAAATAACTGTAACAAACAGCCTAAGTTAGTCGACTAGGTTGGAAGAGTAGTCGACTAATAGAAGGGTTAGTCGACTAACAGTCTGGTGTAGTCGACTAAAACTGTGCACCAGAGAGTTGGGTTTCTGATTCAGGAAAAGTTAGTCGACTAGGTTAGGAGGGGTAGTCGACTAATAGAAGGGTCAAGTCGACCTACAGACACTTAAGTCGACTAAGTCTGTGATACAGAGAGTTAGGGTTTGATTCAGGAAGAGATAAGTCGACTAGGGTAAAAATAGTAGTCGACTAGGCATCTCTAGTCGACTGGTAATAGGGACTAGTCGACTAAAACTGTGAAATCAGAAAAGGCTACGTTTCAGCTAAGGGTTTCTAGTCGACTAGGTCCTAGGTCAAGTCGACTAATCCTGGTCGGGAAGCAGATTACAGAACAGAATTTGGTGATTGTTCTTGATGACTAAAAATGTGATTTTTATGACATGTGAACACAAGATATGGAGATACAAGTATACTAGGAATGGAACAAGTCTTGGTGAGTAAAAATACTCACTTGGAAGGGCTTGATTGAAGCTCTACGAGTCCGGGAAGTTTGTGGTCGTCAAATTGATCCACCGCGATGAAATCGACGAAGAAGGAGACGATCCCAATCCAAGAGTGGTCGTTGAGGTGGAGGTGAAGACCTAGGTGATGCCCATGAAGTTGGTGGTGGTGGAGTTGAAGAAGATGGTGGGGATTAGGGTTCTTGGTGAAGGTTAGATGGTGAAGAGAGTGAAAAAAGGAAGTAGAAATGTAAAGGGAAGTTTAAATAGGGATTTTGATTTTGTGAAGGAGGTGTAAATTATGTAGATGAGAGGGGGCTTTGTGCAAATGAGGGAGTGAGGTGATCTCTTGGCCAATCATGGCTTGCCAAGAGAGGGGGAGGTGTCCCTACTATGGCCACTTGGCCGGCCATGGAAGAGAGAGAAAGAGAGGTGGAAGTGTGTGGAATTTTGGAGAAAGTGGGATTTTGGAAAATTGGAAAATTGGAAAAGAGGAATTCTTGTGGCTTGTGAAGAAGGAAAGAAATAAGGAAAAGGAAAAAGAATTTAATAAGAGAAGATATTTTCTCTTGGGCTCAGAATAAAGCTGTTGAAAATACAGAATCCCGGGTTCGAATCGAGGATGCGGAAAACAATTCGGAAAATACCGGAATCGCCCGAAATTCAAGTATTCGGAACGACTCGCAAATTTACCCAAAAATCAATAATAATATATGAAGACTCATAGTGAAATCCTTTTTAAGAAATACTTTATAGTTTTAAAACTAAAAATCCCGGAATCAGTTACCTACCGACTCCGATGGAATTTTCATAAAATCATAAAATTCTCAGAAAAAGTATTTAAGTAGGAAATGTAATTCTAAAAGATAAAGTCTAAAGGACCATCATGAAATTCCAAACAGTTTGAGAATTAAAAATCCGGGAATCGGTCAGCGGCACTGGCCGACACCGGTTTTGAAGAAATTCAATTTAATCCAAGAAAAATCCAGAAAATCACAGAAAATCTAATATATTGGAAAATAATATTTGAAACTGAAATCGGTCAAATCTAATCACCGGAAAGGCCAAATTGAATAATATACTATAATCGGGTCTTCGGTTCAGACTAGGGCTGACTCCGAATCCACGAATCCAATTCCAAGACAAAACAATCATACAAGGAATTCATAATACAGAATAAATACAGGAAAACAAATCGAAAAATACGATCGAAAATCTGAATACGCAACTAAGTACGTATTCCGGGAACGGGGTATTACAGCTCAAGTTCACAACACACACGTTTCATGTTTTGAATATTGGTTTTCGGTTTTTGGTTTTAGGTTTAACCGATATTGGTTTGCATGAATAGATGATTCAAAACAAGTTTACATAGTTTAATGTATATTAGATTTGTTCTATATACATGCATGCTTAATTTCCTAGACAAACTTAGTTTTGACTTACTTATTCATGTGTTTTATGTTTTGATATTTTTAACAGAACATATTATGGAATTAATGTCAAAAACATGGATATATATGTTTCATGTATATAGGATTATATCCATATACATCATGCCTAAATGTTGTTTAAATATCATGTTTTGTGTTTGGAAGAGTTTTGGACAAAACGTATTTTCTATTCAAAATCTAAGTTTTAGAAAATACAGTTTTTTATTTTTGATAAAAATGATAAGACACAAAAATAGTTCATATTGATTGATATTTGAGCTAAACTTTTACCACATGTTTATATATCAATGCAAAATGATAAAACTATTTTGGTGATTTTTAGGAGTGTTAAAAGATTTTTAAAAATATTTTTAAACTGTTTTTCTGACCCAGTTTTCTGTTCTAGGCTTCAACCAGTCGACTAGTCTTCTGACCAAGTCGACTTGGGATGAAGTCGGTCGACCGGGTCGGTCGACCGACGTGCACAGATCTGTGCACGTTTGGCAGTCACAGGGACGGTCGACCGTCAGGGTCGACCGGGTCTGAGAGCAGAGCTCTCTGTTTGTTTGGGTCGACCAGGGCGGTCGACCGGTAGCTGGCAACGGGCAGAATTTGACCGTTGGACGGTCGACCGGAGCGGTCGACTGGCAGTTCATTTTTGGCATTTTCTGCTGCCAACGGCTATATTTTTCTGGGGGCTATAAATACCCCATTAATAGCCTGTTTTCTCTAAGATTTTTTATGCGATTTTTTCCTTACTCTCTGGTGTTTTCACAGCAATCAAAAGAAGTTTTTGGATTCAAATTGAACATTCTATTGGTGTTTTTGCTAGGGTTTGGAAAATCAAAGAAAAGGGTTTTTGGGGAAAAGAGTTTTGATTCATCTTCTATATCTTGGTTTCAGTTTTTCCCAAGGATTTTCTTTGTGATTTTGATTTCCATTCCATTGGTTTTCTCCACACTTGAGCAACATCTACTTTCTTATTCTATAGGATCTTTGTGTGGGAGAAAGAAATTATTTGTGGTTGTTGTTTAGACCACCAAGTTATAAACCCTAACTTAGCTTGGCTTTGTGCCTTTTCCTCATTGTGTTGAGGAGGTTGTGCTATTGGGTTGTATCCCTCAAGTGGTGAGGTGATCCTTGTTTGCTTGTGCTAATCCCTCAAGTTGTGAGGTGATTGTTTTGTTGGATTGGAGTTTGCCTCAAGGAGGAGGTTGTGGTTGTAAAGAGAGGAGTTGGGTACTCCTTGTGAGAGTTCTTTGTGGACTTGCTAGTGGATTAGAAATCCTTCGTGTGTCGAAGGCGGGGATGTAGAGCTGGGTGCTCGAACCTCGAAACATATCATGTTGTTTGTGCTTGATCTATTGACTCTCTCTATCTCTCTCTTTACTTTGTGCCTTGCAACTATTCATATTGTGCATTCATAATTGCTTGGCTTGGTTGTGTGTGCATCACTTGTTGATTGCACTTGAGTGTATTGCATTAAGTTTTTAAATTCCACATTGAGTTCTTTAGATTAGCATAATCACCTATTCACCCCCCCTCTAGGTGATTTTTCAACCTGACGGCATCGTCTCCTAGATGGAGAATGCACATCATGAGTCATACTTCTTCAAATTTCCTAACAAAGAAGTATGCATCCTCCGATTCTAAACCATGAAATTTTGAAAGAGTGTTGATGAATTGAGGCTTTAATTCAAAGTTATTTCCATTCGCCTCAAGAAGTTTTATACAAGATGGCAGTGAGATTCTGATCGGGTAAAACATGTCCTGTAGTTATGCCATCACTGGTTCTGGATGCAAGGGTAGAGAAGTGTTTTTGGTTAATCTGAAAGTTATAGGATCTCTTACCCACTCTTGCATACAGCATACCACAAATAACGTATAGACAACAAACAATCGAAAAGAATAAAGACAAACAAAAGAAAGAGAAATAACCACTAAGCTGTAGTCTAAAGTACCTGGACCTAGACGACTCCTAACTGGTCGATTCTCCAGGGGAGGTTGTTGCAGGAACTCGACTACAAGCTAATCGGTCAGGAAAGGGCAAAACTCGGTGGGAGGCATCTGGGCGTGAGTCACGGGCCTTAATTATGCCAAACCACGGAGCTTTCGAGGCTTAACCTCTCAATCCTCTTTCCTTAGATACCAATTTTACAGGAGTATAGTTCTTATAATTTCTACCCTCGGTTAATCTCTTAGTGAGTCCGAGATGTCCCTAGGGCCAACGTCTATCAATTTTTTAGTTAAGACTTGGGTTGTGTGAGTGCACTTGGAGATGATTTTTGGGCTAAGGGTGTGAAATCCCCACCATATCTTGTTTATTTGGAGTTTTACCCTTAATGTAATTGTGCAAGTGTACAGTATATTCACAATAAGATAACACTCAAAGCGATAAATCACTCCAAAATGTTGATCCTATTCTATATGAATGCACACGTACCATTCTCCAGCACTCTTCAAAAGAAATTGAAATGAATTGAAATAGACACATACCCTAAATGCAAGAGTCTAATTCGATTTCAATTTAGCAAAATGAATTTCTGTTGAATTATTACGAGTGTAAAGGTGAAGCATGCAAGTGATTAAAAATTTGAGAAAGCAATTTGAGTGATTTTCGACAACCCTACAGAAGAGCTTTTGTTAGTACTTCAATCGGAAAAATTCGCTTTTATACGAACTTTCCAAGGGCAAATGAATTCCTCGTGCAACGTCTTTGGCCACCACTCTTGTTTCACGTAATAGTTAGCTCCTTGGTATTCCTCCTACACAAAAAACAAAGAAGAATCTTTAGTGTTGAACAATAAAGTCATTCCCTCCCTAGCAACGGCGCCAAAATTTGATCGGCAAAAAGCATGCACAAAATTAAGTAAAGGAGTGATGGTTGATATTACTGCTTTTGTGATTCTTTCGTACTAGCAAAGTGGCTATATGGGTTATATTCATAAGGAGAGAGAGCGATGGAAGCTTTGATGTGGCTTCGTTTTTCAAAGTAAAGAAAAAGTTCTTTGTTTCAAATAAAGAATTGAATTGAAAACAAGTGTTGTTTCAAGAATTGTTTGGATTGGTTTGTCGGTTTGTAAAATTGAATTTTCTTAATGGTAAAAATGTATGGCTAACTTTCTACTAAGTGCTCCCACTAATTTCTAATATCTTGAAGATGTAGCCTCACGATGGATCATAGGCAAGCATAACCTTTATGCATGAAACTATTCACGTTGGAGACCGAATGAAAGTCCTTCCTTTAACTTAGCTTTACACGGTAAAACTTGAACATTCTCTTATCAAGATCCAATCGAAGGCGAGAATAAGGGAAGAAACAGGTGCACAAATGGTATCGACAAAGATTAATAGGAATAATTCTACTTACAAAGACAAGCAAAGTTTACAATTTATAGATCATTAAAAAACATGTTAAGCATGAAATATAAGAGAGCTAATACTTCTAGGTAAGTTAGAGTTAGAACCCTCGTCTTAAGATATCATAGCTCTCGTTTACACAAGACTTGTTTGACACTATTGACTCATTTGGGTTATTAATCAAGTTGTTAGAGATTAGTGGGTTAGTAATTAGTTAGCCATACAATAAAAGATTAGCTAGACATGAGTAGGAAAAGAAACAACAAGAGAAAAGAGGTAAAGAGAATGAGTATTACACTAACCAAGTAAGTAAAGAGCAAATAAAAACACCAAGTAATGGAAAGAAGAAAGAGAAGTATTACTTGTATAAGCTTGTCACCTTCAAATACAACTTGTACACACTCTCTCTTTTTCACTCTAATGGCTAAACTAAATTAGAGGAAGAAGAAAACATAAAACAACTACAACTCCTAAAAATAAAGTAACAACAAAACTCCAAACTCTGGATATCTCCCTGAAGAACCCTCAAGGGGGTATTTATATGCATCAAGGGAAAGGGGACCATGGGGTAACCCCTGGCCCAAGGTACTAGCGCGACCGTGCCAGTACGACCTCGAAAACGTGGCCAGAGCCGTGTTTCCGCCTGCTACATGCTGTCGCTTTGGTCCCCTGTTGGTTGTACTTTCCGAATTTTGAGTTTGATCCCCGGTCTGACAGAATTTCCTCCCAAGGTCAATGGCTATTTTGTAGGCCTTTAATCATCCATTAAATGGTGATTTAGGGTCTTCTTCTTCATTGCACACCATGGACCTAGGATCACATAAGCATAGCATTATTAGCAGTATTTTATATAAAATAAATGTGCAGATGTGATAAAAATTATGCAATATTAGAGACTAATCACCACCTGGTCGACCGAGGTCAGCCAGAGAGTGAACTCTCTGGTCGGTCGACTGGGGCCAGATCCAGAAAGCAAGCTCTCTGAATCGGTCGACCGGCCCAATGGCCAGAGCCTTATGCACGTCTTGTGCATATCGGTCGACCGCGCAGTCGACCTGTCGGTCGATCGCCAGTGGTCTCAGGCTGGGTTTTATGTTTTAAAACTTGGTCTTTTAAATACCCATAAAATCCCATAAAATCTACAAAAATAAGTTCTTATAGATATTTGAAGAAGAAATATGTGCGACTAAAATTCAACACATATTTCATACAATTTGAACTATTTTTGTGATATGAAAATTAAGCTTGAAACTAAAATTGGTATTTTTCAAAAACCAAACTTCTAAAGGAAAATACAGTTTTTCTATAAACTTATTCAAATACAAAAACAAGATATTAAAACTCATTTGAAGCGTATGTATGGATATGATCCAATATACATACAAAATGAAATATCTATGTTTTTAACAATTAAGCTCTAAACAAAGTTTTGATAAATACAAAACTCAAATACATGATATAGAAATATCAAATAAGTTTTTCTAAACATTTGAACCAACAATGTGTATGGATGAAATCCAAAACACATATAAGCTATATAAACTTGTTTTGATGAAATTTAATAATGAAACATAAAGATGTATACTTTGAAGCTCAAAACCAAAATGATATTTTCTAAAATCAAAAATATTCTTATGAAAATACATATAAATTTTGTGCGTGTGTATATGAGCTTGAGCAATCCAAAATTAATCTATCCTTTATATTTTATCTAAATTTAAAATCTTAACACTTACAAATTTAGACTCAATTCTTGAAAATCTTCTCTTGAAAATCTTCTTCTCCTTCTTGACTTGGTCCAAACCTTGATCCAATAAGCTAGACTCCTCTTGAGTACTTGATGCGATCTTTGAAGCGCGAGCTCTTGAATCAACACGTGCTAGTGTTCAGAAATAGGAATTTACTAGTATTCAGAAAGACAGGGTTTAGAGTAAACCTTCGATGCTCGTTTGTTGATGTTCAAAAACTCCAAATGTATTTACTGATTTACTTTACTCCTTTCGAATCACCGTCGTAGCACAAGCTATTACGGGTCGATCCACAGGGAGAGTTACGATAGAAGCATTCACGGTTTTGAAATTGGGTTTGTTTTAAGAAGGAAAACGAAAGTTCTTCTATGTTTTTAAGAAAAACAAAATGACATATAAAGTAGATGAAAAATTCATTGTTAGTTTTGTTGAAGAAAAAGGAAAAGGATGGAAAGGAAAGTGAAATGAACTTGGATGTAGCTTGAAAAGAGAACTTTAAGAAAAGAAACTTTGAAAGGCTTTAGAGAGAGAAACCATGACTAGCTAACTCTCTAATTTACTAACTTACTAATCTCATAGGGTGATGCATGCCTCATGTTGATTCATCGGCAAAGATTTGTCTTACTTGTTTGGTCAAAATATCTTTCCCATGTAGAGGATGAGTGATCTTCTCGGCTTGACTTGTCGCCTCATTGATTCATTGGCCCGAGATAGATTTTCAGTGATGGAATCAAGGATAGTCACTCAAGGGTATGCTAAGAAAGAGAATACAAGATTCATTAGTCCATCAAAGCTATACTCGAGCTAGCATTGAAGTAAGAAAGTTGTACTACTAAACAATAGCATAGTTAGGTGCTCCATCTTCATGTTCCATCAAGGCACTTGTTCTAAAGACAAGGCTCTAAATGAGGCTCACATGAATCATATGGAATGAGAACAAGAATTTGCTAAGAATTAAAGTAACTCATCTTCATTGGGGATAATAAAGACTTGAAATTACAAGACTACAATAAAGCATCCAATGAATCACATGAATTAGCAATCACCCAAGAGTTAGTAGTTAGTAAAGTTAGAGGTTAGCTAGTCATGTTAGAAAGTTAGCTAGACATTGAAGTAAAAAGCAAACAACAATACATTGCAGAAGAAGATGCAATAGTAGTAAAAGCTTGAAGAAAGTAAAGCACTAGAATGAGAAAAGATGAGAAGAAAGAAGGATCAATTCTTTCATTTGAGTTGTCACCTCTCTAATTACAAGATCTCTCACTCTCTCTCTCTCTCTCTTTGCTGAATTCTAGAAGGAGAAAGAAGATTACAGGAGCAACTAAAGAAAACTAGAGAAAATCCCAACAATTCTCTCAAAAATACAAAGCTCTTCTCTCCTCCCCTTTTTACAGAGGCCATAGGGGTCTATTTATAGGCTCCAGGGGATGAGGCCCTCAAATCTCAGCCGTGGAATTAAACGCTGGCTCAACGGCTAAATGCTTGCCGCGGATCCGCGGCCAGAGCCACATTTCCGCGGTAGAATCTTGGCCGTTGCGCCAACGATTTCTTCTGCCATTCTGTTATCATCCGTATGCCTTGCTGGACCTTCTAGAAAGTAGGGAATATCCGTGGACGAATCTAGACCTAGGCTTCTCCTTTGGTCTTCTTCTCTTGGGCTCTTTAATTAATCCCTTAATTCCTTAAAAATTCATTGTTTATGGGCCTTCATCTCAATTAATGGTGGACCTGAAAAAAGAGAGAAAAAAGCAATAAAAATCTTATTTTTCTTTATATAAAGCATGATATGGTAGTGAAAAATGATACAACAATGAACTCCAATCAGCTAGCTTTAAAACTTGACTTCAAATCTTTTATTGAAGCTAAACACCGACTAAGATCATGATCAAATATCTGAAACTTATTAAACACAAGATCATTAGTACTATAACTACATGAGTTAATCATTATCAAAACTAGGGTGATGGACCTTTAGGAACAATCTCCCCCTTTTAAGATGACAAAACTCATGGAGTTATATATGCTGGATTAATGATAAGCTTCATAAAAGCTCCCCCATAACTCATGCATAACAAAAACAATAAGGATATTCAATAAAAGCTCATATACAAAACAATCATATATGCATAAACAACAAATATCAACCATGCATATATAAACTCTCTAAATTTTTCTCCTTCTTTTGTTAATTCATCAACAAAGGAGTGAATAATAATAAATAATATAAATGTATATGTGAATACATTCATGAAGAGAAGAAACGTTAAGTTAGCTCCCCCTGCATACCTGCATTACATGGAGAAGGGATGACTAAACCCTAACCCACATAAGCATAATATACAATGTATAGATGGAGATGTTAAGCTTGCCTTACACACATGTATCACATAAGGAAGAGAGGTCAAACTCTACTATATACGTAATGCACTCAATATGAATCTATATATAGATGAGATGTTAAGCTCCCCTTGCATATAGGTAATAGATATCAACAAATTTTGAAATTACTTTTAAAATAAATTTTTGAAATTTCTTGAAGTCAACAAAATGAATTATGATACCAATGAAATCAAATAATAATTGACAAAAATAAATGTTTGCACCACTTGTAGAGAAACAAAAAATTTTTAAGATACCGATAGCAGATTTTGATACCAATTGAAGGTGAAGCATGAAGTACATTATGATACCAAATAAATACCAATTTAAATCAATGCATAAGCTTGTAAAGATACTAATTAACATTTAGGATAAAATCAAGCTTAGTATAAAAATGATTTGTGCTTTAAAATGTAGGGACATGTAAAACAAGCAAAATCAAAGTCATATATATGTATGTATGAAAATATCACTTGAGATTTGAATCATACATATATAGTAAACTAGTATGAGATACAAAATGAATAGATCATGAAAATTATGTGGATAACTCATAATAATTCATCCTTATCATGTACATGATAAAAAGATATTCAATAAGGTACACAAGACATGGTCGCCCAACCAACCGCCCTTAAGTTAGTAAGAATTTTCAAAAATAAGAGTTTGAAAATAATTTAATATGTTTGAAAACTCTATCAATTTTAGAATCAATAAACTAGTTTAAAATAATTTTTGAAAAAAAACTGGTTAAAGATCTTTCAAAACATGAAACCAAATCATATATCTCATAAAGCATTGCTAAGTACACAAAATTTTTCACTCAAGATCTATAAGTCTCAAAAATGTTCTCATAAAGTAAAGTCATAAGTAAAAAATAACGTGAGTGTACAAGAATCATGTGAATAGCAAATCATGAAATAAATCAATAAGGCTCAAAACAAACATCAAAACTAAAAATTTTTAATTAAACAAGCATCAAGGTATATGTATGTTTTGTTGAATCTAAAAATATACATAACATATCCCAAAAAAATGAGTCAAAAATGAAATTTTGCATGAAGGCAAGTGACTCAAGGATACACACACACACACACACACACACACACACACACACACACATATATATATATATTAGTTTTAAATAAAAATAACATATACATGAAGCTAAATATGTACAAAAATAGGGAAAACAAGTATAAATGAAAGAATTATCAAAACTAGGTTATACATGTACATGTAATGAGTAAAAATGAGCAGTGAAGTACAAACATATAATAATCAAGTGTAGCTCACTACTTATACAAGTATAAACACAAGTTTTAATGAAAACTATATCTAAACAAGTAATCACCAAATGAAGTACAAAACAAATATGATCATTAGGCTAAGTGCACGTGTTTAAGACTAGTATATAAATAGTAGTTAAACAATAGTGAGCACTCAAAATATGAATCCATATGAATATTGGTGTATCTCAAAGACTATTTATTATATATATATATATATATAATATATATATATATATATATATATAATATATATATATATATATATATATATATATATATATATATATATATCACATGTCTAATAACATTGCATTTAACAAAATGAGCATTAAAATCACAGCATGCTAAAAATTATCAATGTAAAAACATGTAAATTAAAATGAGAGTTTAGAGATACTTACCAAACTATATGAGCTATTCTCTAAATCTCCAAACCATTGTGGTTCTCTCACCAAACATCTTTAATAGCGATGCATTAGTTAGATATGTCCATCTAGTTCCATATGCATCCACCATCAAGGCACCAACCCTCACATTTTGTGAGAGCCTACACCTACATCAAACACAAGTGGTGGAGATTTGGTACCCATATCTTTTTAGGTCCATTGGGTTAGTAACAATTGGAACTCAAATATTTTTATTAGAAAAATATAAATAATTTGTCCTATTAAAATAAATTTTGCAAGATGGCCTTAGCGGTCACAATGTGTACATTTTACACTCTAGCATACATGTGAGTGAGATGAGCATGGTGCGCATGTGTATGCCATAGGATATGTGCATGAGTATGTGGAATTTGTTTCTTGCGAACATGGATTCCAACCTATTATGGTTAAATGCACATTAACTAAAACTGGAGCCCAAACAATTAATTTTCTTCTTCACTACTATGAAGAATTTCTACTATAATCGATCCCGCAAGATCACTCGGTGCTGCAACACTTACAACAAGCTCCCTCAAGAACTCTTGGACCCGCAAGTCCCTCACTTGTTCCCGCAAGAACAACACACGTAAGCACACTAGCTTGCCGAGGCTGCACCTCTTATAACTCCTCCAACTATAAGTTGGAATACTTGATGATCACTTCACTTGATCACCACAAAACTCTTTTCACTGAGGCCACAACCTCTGCACTCCTCACAATACAAGAATGAATACTTGTGATCACTTCTTTATCACAAAAATAACTCTCACAATAAGGATCCTAAGAGGATTGATATAGGAATGAAAAGCTCAAGTTTGTGTGAGAAAAACTAGATAGAGTTATGGTGAAAAACTCAAGAAATCTCTTTTGAAAACACTCTTAAAAACTCTCCTTTTGATATGAAAGTTTTAGCCCAAAAATATGTGGAGAAAAACCCTAAGAGAGATGGGAAAAACTGGCTCTAAAACTTCTCCAAAATCTTGTCTAAAACTGGCCAAGAGAACTCATTTTTATAGGGTTCAAAAATATAGTAGGGTTTAGAACAGGCCCAGAATGGACAGCCAACGGTTAGATTTCTGACCGTTGAGGTTGTCAGTCGACCGGCTGGTCGACCAGCCTAAGGCAATTTGCCTGTCGGTCGACCACCCGGTCGACCGAGGCCAGAATTAGAGAGTGAAACTCTCTAGTCGGTCGACCGGTCGGTCGACCGCACGATCGACCGGCCCAATGGCCAGAGCCTTGTGCACGTCTTGTACACATCGGTCGACCGCCCGGTCGACCGAGATTTAGTCCGGTTGACCAGTGGGTCAATCGCCAGTGGTCTTAGGCTGGGTTTTAGAGTTTTAAAACTTGGTCTTTTGACCGGTCAACCGCCAGTGATCTTAGGCTGGGTTTTAGAGTTTTGAAACTTGGTCTTTTAAATACCCATAAAATCTTATAAAATCACATAAAATTCACAAAAATAAGTTCTTGTAAATATTTGAAGAACAAATTTGTGTGACTAAAATTCAACACATATTTCAACAATTTGAACTATTTTTGTGATATAGAAATTAAGCTTCAAAGCAAAATCGATATTTTTCAAAAATCAAATTTCTAAAGGAAAATACAGTTTTTCTATAAACTTATTCAAATACAAAAATAAGATATTAAAACTATTTGAAGCATAGTGTGTATGGATATAATCTAATACACATATAAAATGAAGTTTCTATGTTTTTGATTGTTAAGCTCTAAATAAAGTTTTGATAAATACAAAATTCAAACACATGATATAGAAACATCAAATAAGTTTTTCTAAATATTTGGTCTAACAATGTGTATGGATGAAATTCAAAAAACATATAAATCATATAAACTTGTTTTGATGAAATTTAATTTTAATATCCCCTATTTAATAATACCATATTATTATTTATAAAAATTTACCAGATTCTACCTATTATCTTATTATTATTAATTAGCTTGATTTAGTATCATTATTAATATCATTATTTATAACTTGTAGACTCTTATTGCTTATATTTAGTTATTTTAAATTATTATTAATGGGTAGTATTATTATTTTCATCCAAGCCCAATAAGCTCAGCCTATTCTCCTTTTCGTTTTATTTTATTTTTCTTTTTATGTTAAGCCCACATGAACTAAGTCCACTTCCTTATTTTCATCTTTTTCTATTTTCTTTAAGCCCAAAAAAAAAAACTAAGCTCATAAACCCACTATCTATTTTTCTTATTCTTCATATTACTTAGTCCTTTTAACTAAAGCCCAACAAATTATAACCCATTATCATTAAGATTATTACCCATTAACCCAAAACCCTATTCTAATCCCAATTCTAATCCAAATCTTATTTTCAAAATTATGATTTAAAAAAAGAAAATCCTAATCCTAATCCTAATTTAACTCCTAATAAAAATCATATTTAAATCAAATCTCTTTGAGATTTTGGGCAACCTTCCATTCTTATCTAAATTGCTAACTTAAGTAATCCAAACTAATAGGAATTCTAAATTACTAAATTAAGTAATCTAACCTAATTGGAATTCAAGTTCTAAAAATCTCTTATAACCCTATAAAGACCCAAACCCTTATTTCTCTTCTACCTCAAGAGAAAACCCTAATATAAAATCTTCCAACTTCCATCTCTTCCTTCTCCTCAAGCGGAGCATGAACAAAAAGGGTTGCGTGCTTAGAGATCAAACTCAAGTAAGTAAATCTAGATCGTGTATTTAACTTCAGTTTCTTTTAAAAATATATATATATAATTATTTGTTCATAAAAAAACTTATCTAATATCATTTTTGTATAATCATTATTTTAATACTCCACAAAACCTTAATTTGAGAAAATCAAAATCTAAGGAAGTAAAATAGTTTTCCAAAATTAATATGATATTAATTGTTTATTAATAATCATGTCTATACCATGATCTCCATTAATATTTTTTTATACATCAAAATCTAATATAAAATCCAACTAAAATGTACATGAGAATATACTAACCCATATTTTAAATTACATATTTTTTCCGAATTCTTAACAAAATATTTTTTTAAAAAAAGAAATTTCTTGGCTGCTCTCGGCCAATGGCCGAGAGCCTCTACCGCACAGACCCAGGTCTGGATCTGTTCGGGCCGCCTGGGTACGGGAGAACAGTGGGCTGGGCGGCCCACTGTGTACAGACACATTTAAAAAAAAACAAAAACAAAAACAGTCTAGGCCGACCTGACTGGCCTGGCCCGGCCCCGCTGGGCCAAGACCGGCTTAGCCTGGACCAGGCCACATTTGAGCTGCTGTTTAAAAAAAAAAAAAAATTTGCACCTGGGGCGGGCAGAGACTGGCTAGGCCTGTCTTAGCCCGGGCCTGCCAGGCCCGGGCTGGGTTGGGCTGCAGGGGGCAGGCCCCCGCACTGTATAAAAAAAGAGAGAAAAGAAAAAAAAAGTAAAAAAGGAAATTCTGGACCAGGCCTGGCCCAGCCTGAGCCTGGGCTATTAGAGTTATAATTAAAAAAAGAAAAGAAAAGAAAAGAAAAGAAAGAAAGAAAGAGATAAAGAGAAAGGTAATTTACATATCAAAATAATTTATTAAAAATATCATAAAAATAGAGAAAAATATAAATAATATTCTACAACACTTCTACTTTCTAAGATAAAATTTTTAGATAAATACCAACATTAAATTAACCAAACCACCCACTTTAAAATCATATTTCTTAATGGAAAATTCACCGTTAATTATTTTTCTAGTTTAAAGCCTATTAAAAACCCGACAAAAGAAAACTTAAAATTTGTCAAATTAAACCTATTAATTTCATGTAATCCAGAGGATCATACTCCCCAACCTTAAGTTAATTAATCAAGATTAAATAAATAAAAGAATCTAACAATTTCTATTGAATAATTCATGTAGATTTATCAAGGCCTTGTAATTTCAGTGCTCTGGACTTGGGATGGATCTCAGGTGAGTGTCTTACTTCTTTGATTAAATTATTTGATCATGTTGTGAGTGTTTTACTTATTTGTTTTGTAAGTGTTTCTCTTCTTTGTTTTGTGAGTATTTGTTCTTATGTCATTTTCTTATTTACCGTTGTTATTGGATATTGGTGTTTTATTCGTGCTATTTCATGTGACCTTATTATTATATTTTACCAGTTTGACTTGGGTATCACTTCATGAGACATCTATGATTGTCCACCTTATTTATGTAGTTGATATTAGCTTGTATTAGCGTCATTTCATGTGTTGGTAGATGACCGTTATTAGCTTAGGCCTAGTATTGATATACCGTAGACCTGACTTGATCTTATAATTGACTTGATGGTGATAAATCTTAGAATATAAGTATATTGATTTTGAGGCTGATTGATTGATGATTGAGGACTAGAAATTCATATTTTATGCGGGATATTTATCGGACGAACTGTAGGTGACTATTCCGATTAGAACTCTTTTGGATATTGAGGATGTGTTAGACATAATGTTGCTTTATTGATAGACTATTTTACCGATGCATGGATATGTGTAAATCTGATACCCTTCACACTAGTATATATGATGAGACTGACTTCTGGACTATTAGGAGTTATAATCTTTTGGATTGTCGCATTGGTGAGTTTGACTGATATAGTGATGACTTTATCGATGTTGACCACTAGATGTGAGGTGATCTAGATTCCATGTTGATCGAGGATGCACACTTTTAATTATGATCTTGATTAATTTGGATATCGATGATTGATTAAATAAGAGATTCTTATTTAAGAGATGAGATCTTGGACTTGTCAAATAGACTCAATTAGCTTGGAGTTGACTTGGGGGTTGAGAAATAGATGTTGATTGGGTTGACCTGACCATGTAAATTTTAGAGAGATATATATACTTGATATGTTATTTGATTTTGAGATCCTGTGATTGACCTTGATAGAGTGAGAGTGTGTGATGATCTTGATTATGGTTGGATAAGTTTAATTTGATCTCGAGGATATATTACTTCATGATTGGTTCTTGACTATTTCAGTTATAGAGATAGAGTTATTATGAATGATTTCATTGATACCGGTGACTATATTATATATTCGGAGTTTTATGACAGTTATTGATTGATCAGATTTATTGATGACTTAGAGGATGGATACATCGATGACTTTGAGGATATGAGTTGATTATATACATTGCCCGGATTATTCTATTCATGATAGTAGATCATTACTCATCCTGAATATCTTGATTTACATGAGGAACTTGATTATTTATACATGATATCTACCTGATATTATTGTCCATGTTACTTAATTGCTGGGAAAATATTGTTACACGGAAACCACACCGTCATGTTATACTTGTTACATATTCCTGTTATACCGGTATCTTATTCATTGATATTATATATTCCTATTATACCGGTATCTTGATTACATGTTGATATTGTTACCGTGACTACCACCGAGTTATCCCAGTGACTTAAGTAACATGCACATTAAATAATCTTGATAAACTAATAACATGACATTAAACAACTTATACTGGGATTGGGGAGATTGATGGAGGAGACAGCGTCTGTATTTTGGGTGGACCTAGGATTTAGGTTGCGCAGCCGAAAGAGGGTTCCACTGCAGGGTTCCCGTGGGGTGACTGGAACCCCGTCATGTTCCTGTTATACGTGTTATACATGTACCTGTTCCTGTTATACATGTTCCTGACTACCTTGCGGTAGGTCCTGGTTCAGCGCCAGGAGTCTGGGCCGTGGTCCTGGGTATGCACGAGACCCACGTAAAACACAGACAATGTCTCCAACCGATCAGTTTCAATAACTGAGGACCTCGATTGGCATGTGTGGTAGGCGTAGTATGGGATGTGTCTATTACATGTGACAATTGGTGTTCGCTGACATAATTAATAATAATAAACTGTTAATGTATTGTGACTAACCGTGATCACCCGACTGTATATATATATATATATAAACTATGATAGATATAGGATTGTACACCAGACTAGTGACATATGCTAGGTTACACATCTTGGCATTGATTGTTTGTTTACAGTTGTAATAGTTATCTTTTCTCTACATACTTGTAATTATTCAGTTATACTTCAGTTATCTGTTTATCTTGTTATTTAGTTATCTTCTGTCTGTAGTTTATCTGGTTATTATTCTGTGCACATTGGTTATATACACGAGCTCTCCCCTTTACACACACACTCACCAGGTCACTTTCTGACGACCCTGGATTTGCACGTCCAGATATTAGACGCTTTGTTTCTATTGTGCAGGTGTTCGAGGAGACGGTACGCTTCACGAAGAGCTGGAGCTTTTCTCTATTCGATTCCGGTATTCTTATCTTTCTTGTCTTCATATTATTTCCTGATTCTCGGTATATCAGATTCATTTGTTATTCCAGTTCTTTATTCATATGATATCATGCGTGGATGCTTATATGTATTATTGCAGTGGTCGTTGACTCATAGTATAAATTTATAGCTTGTTTCGGGTTACTTAAGGCTTAGCGTATATACGTGAGGTATTTTCTTTGCGTATATGCGTCACCGACTCGTGTCGCGTCTCCGCCCCAGCGTATTTTGGGAAGCAGAGCGTAACATTAATTATGAAATATAAGGATGTATACTTTGAAGCTCAAAATCAAAACGGTATTTTCTAAAATCAAAACTATTCTTATGAAAACACATAAATATTTTGTTGTGTATATGAGCTTCAGCAATCCACAACTAATCTATTCTTTACATTTTATCTAAAATCAAAATCTTAATACTTACAAACATAGACTCAAGTCTTAAAAATCTTCTCTTGAAAATCTTCTTCTCCTTCTTGACTTGGTCCAAACCTTAATCCAATGAGGTAGACTCCTCTTTGAGTACTTGATGTGACCTTTAAAGCGTGAACTCTTGAATCAACACGTGCTAGCTTCAAAACTTGACTTCAAATTTTTTGTTGAAACTAAACACCGATTAAGATCTTGATCAAATATCTGAAACTTATTAAACACAAGATTATTAGTACTATAACTACATGAGTTAAGCATCATCAAAACTAGAGTGATGGACTTTTGGGCCAACACTTAGGCCCTGTGCCTCCAAAGCTCCAACTGAGATATGTTCTTCTTTAACTGAGGAATATATCTCATGTCCTTCAACTCTTTCACCATCCCATCAGACAACTTGATGTGAATGGTACTTATCCTTCAATTTGACATGTGTTATCGTCGTTGAACGACATCAAGCCTCCATCTAATTTTACAAAACTAGAAAACCACTCCCGTTTGGGACAAATATGATAAGTAGTTGTATTAAATATTCACTCAGAATCACCTGAGTAGCCAACATTAGGAGTAATGACTGAGAACGAGAATACTGATGCGTTTGAATCTGATCCATCTGCCTGTGAAGTACCACCAACATGTGTACTGACCACATGTGCGAGATTTGCCTCGAATTTTGACTCTTTCTTCTTCTAGAGCTTTGGATAATCAATTTTTTTGTGTCCTTCCTCTTTACGGTAAGCACATTGATTCTTTCCTAGTTGATGATTATCAGTTTTGGACTTTTCAATATACTCTTGTCTTCCTAATTGTTCGTGCCATCAAAATTCACTACATTGATCTTCGATTGGTGGATGTTCACGGTCTTCACTGTGAACTAATTAACCCCAGCCATATCCTCTATAAAGTCCAACTACTATGCGAAAAACAATGAGAATAGATCTAAACTTAGATACAGATTGACCCTTTAACTCAAAGTGAAATCCCAGACGAGTTTTCGAATGATCTACTCCACCAAATCTGATCCCAACAAACAATCCAATGTTGTTTGAGATCGACACACGATCCATAAACAGTCCAATGCCTCTCCGAGATCGACACACAATCTCTGCCGAATAGACCACGAAGCTCTTTGAATCGACACATGATCCCAGCCAAACCTGGGAAGCTCTGATGCCACTTGTTGTGTCTGGAGGAGCTAATGCCAATCACCAAGATAAGCGTTCCTACGCCGAGTCAATCACCAAAAATAAAGCATGAACCAAACAACTAAGAGAGAAAGTGAGAACAAATAATTTAAAGAGGTTCGCAACTTGCTGTTGGTCCCGAGATGATGCCAATTGTAGGATCTACTGTACTTATCAACACTCAAACAAAGATATTAGCGTAAATATAAAGTACTTGCATAAAGGAAGATAAATCACAGAAAAGATAAAGCAAACGCAAACATAAAGATTTATCCTGGTTCGGTCCTCGTGACCTACATCCAGTCCCCAAGCCACCCGCTTGAGATTTTCCTTTATCCTTTGACTTTGTACACCCAAAATCAATACCTTGCACACCAATTGACAAACCTCCTTTGCCAAATGTGTTCAACTCTTCTTGCAACTAAGAAGACCACAACACCTTGTACAAACTCTCTTCAACCCGAAGACGCTCTTGTACAATGCTTTTTTTGAGTGATTACAATTGATCCTATAAGCCTTGAGTCTGTATGTGATCGTGGACAAGGGCTCTTATAGGTAAACTTTCAGAAATCTTCACAATAGAGTAAGAATTGGTGAAGAAATAGAAAGTGGAAACAAGTTTTCTGAAAAATCAGAATTTTGACGGAGTTTTTGTTTAGAAAACTTTTGATTTGGATTGGTGTGTTTAGCTTAGAATAACATACCTATTTATAGCTGAATCCATAGTCAGTTAGGGTAGTTATCAGGTCAATTTTGAATATATAAATATTGGATAACGTTAGATAAAATACCAGAAAACAGAAACTATCCAACAGTCAGAAACTGCCATTAGTCAACTTGGGGTAGGGGTTAGTCGACTAGGTTGGGCAATTTACGCTGGGTTAGTCGACTACAAAAGGTGTCAAGTCGACTAGGTCAAGATAGAAACACAGGACAAATTTCTAGAAACTGAAACTAGTCGACCAGACTAAGGGGTTAGTCGACTAGGCCATTTATTAGTCGACTAGATAGTCTGTTAAGTCGACTAATAATGCATATTAGTCACAAAACAGAGAGTTGGTATATTTGCAGGGCAAAGGTTAGTCAACTATAGAATTTGTCAAGTCGACTACACTAGGTATAAGTCGACTACAAAGAGGTATAAATCGACTAAGTGAGTAATGATGTGTGTGTGTGTTTCAAGGCTTTTAACATACTATTAACCATTACAATACACATCAATAGCAACTCTCTTTGAGAATGCTTGATCATGTAGAACTCTTGAATATGCTTGTAAGATAGAGCTCCATTGAAATGGCTTCACAAATGTATCATCAAAAGCAAGTTCTAATATTCTCTCCCTTTTTGATGATGACACTTTGTGTGCACAAATACTCCCTCTGCAGAAAATATGTTATATGTTCTTCTCCTGCAGAAAATATGTTCCCCCTACAGAAAACAGGTTATAACAGAAATAGAAAAACATGTGTTCTCCCTCTACAACAAATTTATCATAACAAATATATATAATAAATGTTCTAAAAATATTTTTCTTATCAAACTTCTTATATGGTACCTGAAAGATGACATTAGAATGGTGCCAATAATAAGATCAAAGCATTAACCTTTAGGAGACCAAACCCAATTTGAATTTAGTTTTCATCTGTTAGTATACACATAACTGCATGAATTACATATATCATGAATGTATGATGCAATATAAGTATTTTTATCAACAATGCTTAAGTTTTTAAGAATCTATATGAACTTGTTCTTAATTCTTTTTGAAATAATATCAGTATTTCTTTTCACAAAAGAATTATATGAATTACTAACATATGTAGAGTTTTCAAAATATCCAAGACCATAATGATTATGTGACATCTTTTGATATGATAACAAATCATTTAACTTTTCTTTTCCTTGAATAAATTTAGTCACATTTTTCAAAATCTCCTCATACTTCATTTTGAAAATTGATATGTCGTTATCTAAAACAGAATTTTTTTTCATTTAAAGACATAGTTCTCTTTTCAATAAAACATTATTTTGTAATAAATGCTCATTATCTTTTTTTAATGATGAATCACTTTTTCAAAATTATCTTTTGAGAATTTATAGAAAAAATTTGAGAAGCATAACAAGAATTTCTTTGAAAAGATTTTCATTTTCCTTTATCAAAACTTTATTCTTTATCTTTTCATTCTTAAGATCATTGTATAATTCTTGAAATGCATCTAAGAGTTCAAAAAATTGTACTTCATCTTCTTCTAGAGCCATGTAACAGATGTTGGCATGTTCAGTGGTTTCTTCTTCATCAGAGGAAGAGGAATCATTATTTTCCCATGATGCTTGGTAGTCTTTCTTCTTTTTGAACTTTTTGCTCTTGAATTTACCTTTGTTTTGAGCAATGGGCAATCCTTCTTCATATGGCTTGTTTTATTACAATTAAAACATTTAAATTTACCTTACTTCAAGAATTTTCTGAATTTTCTTGAAAGCATTGTCATCTCCTCTTCATCATTATCTGAATTGTCCATGTCTGAGGATGCATGGAAGGCAAGTTCTTTCTTTTTTGAGAGAGATTGTAGTTCATCCTTCTTTCTGTCTTCGAGTTGCACTTCATATGCCATTAGATTACCAATAAGGTTTTCTAACGACATTGTTGAGAGATCATTCGCTTCTTCTATTGCAGTTGTCTTCTTCTCCCAATTTGGTGCGAGTGCATGAAGGATCTTGCGAACTTTTTCAACTTGGATGTATTCCTTTCCAAGAGATACTAAGAAATTTGTTATGTCGGTGAACCTTGTAACCATTTCTGAGATAGTTTCATTCTCCTTCATTTTGAAAAGTTCAAACTGTGGACAAGAATAGAAATTTTAGATTCCTTAACCTTATTTGTGCCTTCATGTGTTACCTGTAGAGTGTGCCATATTTGATTTGCAGATTGGCTATTGATACACAGTTGAATTCTTTTTTGGTTAAGGCACAGAATAAAGCATTCATCGCTTTGGCATCAAGGTTCGCATTCTTCTTTTGATCATCACTCCAAGGGGTGTAGTTGGTTGTCGGTTTGGTGTACGCTGCTTCTACTATGTTCCATAGTTCGTAACTGATCGATTACAAGTAGATCATCATTTTACACTTCCAATAGTTGTAGTTGGATCCGTCAAATAGCAGTGGACGTTGTGTAGAATGTCCTTCTTTGATTATGATCAAGGGAACTCCGTTGCCATCCTTGTATGTTGTTGACTGGGTATGCAGGGCTTGTATGTCAGGTCGTGCTCTGAAACCAATTGTTGGTCCCAAGATGATGCCAATTGTAGGATCTACTATACACGTCAACACTCAAACAAAGATATTAGTGTAAATATAAAGTACTTGCAATAAAGGAAGATAAATCACAGAAAAGATAAAGCAAACGCAAACACAAAGATTTATCCTGGTTCGGTCCTCGTGACCTACATCCTGTCCCCAAGCCACCCGCTTGAGATTTTCCTTTACCTTTGACTTAGTACACCTAAAATTAACACCTTGCATACCACTTGACAAATCCCCTTACCAAATGTGCACAACTCTTCTTACAACCAAGAAGACCACAACACCTTATACAAACTCTCTTCAACCCGAAGACGCACTTGTACAATGCTCTTCTTTGAGTGATTACAATTGATCCTATAAGCCTTGAGTCTGTATGTGATGGTAGACAAGGGCTCTTATAGGTGGACTTTCAGAAATCTTCACAATAGAGTAGGAATTGGTGAAGAAAAAGAAAGTGGAAACAAGTTTTCTAAAAAACCAAAATTTTGACAGAGTTTTTGTTCAGAAACTTTTGATTTGGATTGGTATGTTTAGCCTAGAATAATTTACTTATTTATAGCTAAAATCCATAGTCAGTTAGGGTAGTTATCAGGCCAATTTTGAATATATAAACATTGGATAACGTTAGATAAAACACCAGAAAACAGAAATTGTCCAACAGCCAGGAACTGCCATTAGTCGACTTGGGTAGGGGGTTAGTCGACTAGGTTGGGCAATTACACTGGGTTGGTCGACTACAAAAGGTGTCAAGTCGAGTAGGTCAAGATAGAAACACAGGACAAGTTTCTGGAAACTGAAACTAGTCGACCAGACTAAGGGGTTAGTCGATTAGGTCATTTATTAGTCAACTAGTGATTGAGATTTTCCTGCACACAAAATATTAAATATTAGATTTAGAAGTAAAGATGTGCAAGGTGCTCAATTCTAATCCGCGGTAGCAATGGCTATGCGGGTTGTGATCCTCAGGGAGGGACTAGCGATGGAAGCGTTTAAGTAAGTTCTCTAAAAATTTCTTCTTTTAGTTATTAAAAGGAAAAGTTAGGTTAGAAAGAAAGCGGTAGGTTAAGAAGATGGAGAAATAGAAGCGGTATTTACAAAGAGTCGGGAAAGAAAAGAATGAGTTGGAGTTGGTGATCTAAACTAAAATTACAAAGAAATAAAACTCTAACACATACATACCTCTTCTGCCCTGCTTACCTTTGATCCATGTACGACGACTTACCTTGTCTTTGAAGGCGTTCAAGTATGGCGTATAGGATCTTCCACCTTCGCGATCTACACTACAAAAAGAAAAGACTAGCAAGAGAAGGCTTGTTCATCTCCATAGGCCATCAAGGACATTTCTTTGGCTAGGCAGTCTCGAAGCTATCGGATCTCATGGTATGCAAGTCATCAGAGAGAGAAACAATACAACACGAATAGAAGATGAAAACAAGGATAAAACATGAATAAAAGAAACAAAACAAGAATAGAAATAAAGACAAACTTTGAGCAGATTTTATTAACAATGGAGGAAAAGTAAGACTTACACGATGTCACCTCAGTACAAGTGTGAACTCCTTCCTCCATGAAAGCATCATCTCCTCTCAGTTACAAAAATTACAAAAGAAAACGAAAATAAAACCTAACCTAAATTACAAGTTAGAAGAAAGCCTAAAAACCCTAGCTTTTAGCTCTGTATTTTCTGTTTGCCCTTTCTGTTGCGTCTGCAGGGGTATTTATAGGTGCAAAAGGAGGTAGAGTCCCAGAACGACTCCTCCACGAAAACCCGTACCCTGGCTTATCCAAACTGCCGCGGAAACGCGGCTTGGGCGCGTTTCTGCGGCACTAGCTTGTCTGCTGGCCACGCGCTTTCGCGCGTGGCCTCCTCTGGTCCGTCCATCTGGGCGTAGTCTTCTGGAAGTTGCATCCTGACTCTTTATTTGTGGATTTCGGGATAACTTGGGAAGCAAGTTACCCTAAATCCAAATCTTTTATCAACGAATTTGTGATCTTGAACTCTCCTTCTTTGGCTTTTATCCTCATCCTGCAAGTATTTAGGGTTGAATAGAAGTCTATCCTTCCCTCTTCTTTTAGTATTTGCAACTTTTGCCCTTGGTATTTGTAACTTTGACAATTGATAATTGCAACTTTTCACTTGGGCTTGGACATGGGCTTTGGGCTTCTTTTAAGGCTTTATTCTTTTATTTTTATTTACTCAAGGCCTGCACACAATAAATAATAAAATATTAGTAAATGTGCAGAATTATATGAATAAATATGAAAATGTGATAGTAAATGTATGGGAAAATATGCACTTTTCACTACCAATCAACTAGATAGTCTGTTAAGTCGACTAATAATGCATATTGGTCACAAAATAGAGAGTTGGTATATTTGCAGGACAAAGGTTAGTCGACTATAGAATTTGTCAAGTCAACTATACCAGGTATAAGTCGACTACAAAGAGGTATAAGTCGACTAAGTGAGTAATGATGTGTGTGTGTTTCAAGGCTTTTAACATACTATTAACCATTACAATACACATCAATAGCAACTCTCTTTGGGAAATCTTGATCATGTAGAACTCTTGAATAGGCTTGTAAGATAGAGCTCCATTGAAATGGCTTCACAAATGTATCATCAAAAGCAAGTTCCAATACTTGCCTACGTCATGGGGGCAGAAGAGAGAAGATCTTATTCAAACAATTTAAGTTACAAAGGTTACAAATTGATCCGAAAATCAAACTAGAGAAACTACGCACTCGGCCGTAGAAATCCCTCAAACAAACTAACATTAGAACTCTAAAAAACAAACTCTCCCTTGTGAATGCAAATAAGGGTACAACATTCTCAAATATAAAGGCCGAGATCCTATGAAGAAAAGAAAATCAAAAACTCTGAATTTGGATCAGAAACGACTTAGAATCCAACTTGAAAATCGTCCAAAACACACGCGGATCTGGTGTGGTCTAGCAGATTGAGGTTGTGGTTGAGCGGATCTCATAGAAGATCTCAGAGATCGATGGTCGAGCGGATCTCATAACAAATCTCGGAGGTCGGTGGTCGAGCGGATCTCAGTGGTCACATGTAGGAAGGTCACGTAGGGGGAGTTGAGAAAAAATCAAAGGGGTGTGGTGTTGGCCCAAAGGTTACAATCCCGGGTTATGTATTTTGATGATAACAAATCATGTAAAAGCTATTTGGTACTAATAAAAGTTCAAGAATGAATTTCAGCTTGGAACAGATATTGATGGCTCAATTCTCAAGCATAGGATATTAGGCTCTAGCTTAGTCACTACTCAACATCAAGTTTCAGAGATGCCTGCTTGTAGACTCATCTTGTAGATTTTTTTTTTTTGTTAAAAATTAGTATATATGTTTGAAGCCCAAAAACACACACATAAATTGCACGTTTTTCAAAAGAATGTTTTTTTATTATCAAACTTTTATAAAATATACTTTGTTTTATAATCAGTATACTTAGTTTCTATGTTTCAAAAATCTTGCATAACATATTTTCAAAATGTATTTTAGGCTGGTTTTCTGTTTTGACCAAGTTCGGTCGACCGGGCAGTCGACCGGGCCTATTACAGGACAGAACGGTCGATCGCACGGTCGACCGGAGTTTTGGCAATTAGGGGTGTGCACGTTGTGCATGTTCCCAGTCGATCGGTCCCCATTGCGGTCGACCGACTATAAGCAGATTAAGCCCCGGTTTGTCATAGTTGGCTGACCGGCCGACCGGAGGGCTAACGGTCAGATTTTTTGAATCTGCCGGTCGACCGCCAGTCTGCCAGTTTAGCAGAAACGATTATTTTCTAAAGGCTATTTTTAAAATGTCTAAAATAAAAATGTGGTAAGCTGTATTAGAGGGTCAATTTCTACCTCTTTTATGCTGGTAAAACTATTCTATGTTTGCTCTTCTAAAATCTTATATAAAAGGGTCATTAAGATTGAGTTTTATATAACAAAAAAAATTTCAAAAATCAAAGTTTTGGGATTTCAAGTGAAAGAGCTTTTGTTTTCAGTTTTGTCATCACCGGTGGGATATCAGACTAGTGCACCCACCGGTGATGAAACACTTGGTCTGATATTGCCGCTAAGGAATGTGAGGCTAATTCAAAGGCTCAAAATGCCTTATTTCTAGCCTTGAATGAGGATGCGCTACAAGGATCATTCATTGTAAATCCGCCTATGAGATTTGGCAACACTTATTGGTCACTCATGAAAGAACATCACAAGTCAGGAGAGCTAAAATTGATCTCTTGCTTCTCAATATGAAAACTTAAAAATGCATGAAAATGAATCTATTGATGATATGATTACGAAGTTTACTAAAATAACTAATGGTCTTTCCTCTTTAGATGATGAAATCAACAATAATCAAAAGGTCTGGAAGGTCATTCGTGCACTTCCACTGTCTTGGAAAGTCAAAGCCACTACATTGAAGGAGTTGAATGACAAAGATGAGATGGAGCTCATTGATCTTATCGGAAACCTTAAGACTCACGAGATAGAGAGAAAGGCAAGAGAAGAAATGGCGCCACAAAAGAATAAGATTATCGCTTTCAATTCTACACCTGCCATCTCTGACGATGAAGAAGAAGAAGAAGATGATGAAGAACTATCTCTCTTCGTAAGAAATGTAAGAACATACAATTAAGCAAAGTACAACAATAGGATACGATGGCAAGGAAAGGATGATATGAAAATCATCTGCTTCAACTGTCAGAAACCCAAACACATCATGGTCAAATGTCCAAATTTCAGAAAACAAGCTATCTTCTTCAATCAAGCAAAAGAAACCATTCATGAAGAAAGCTCTCAAAGCCACATGAGATTTAGAAAGTGAATCCTAAGAAAAGGTGGACACAGCAAACATGTGTTTTATGGCAAATACACCCAAGGTAAATTTGAACCATCTATTGATGATTGTGAATTAACTAAAGATGTTATAGTAAATGCATTTGTAGAACTTTCAGATAATTATGACTCTTTAAAGAAAATTTTTCAAAATATGAAAAAGGAAAATGAAGTTTTTCAAAACAATGTGATTACTTTTCTAAAGAAAAAGATGATTTGTCATCCACTCTTTTATCAACACAAAAGGATTTTGCTGCATACAAGATTCATGTAAAGCTAAATTTCCCAAGATTAGTGAAAATGAAATTTCTATCTTAGAAAATGAAATTTCTATCTTAGAAAATGAAATCGACAATTTGGGAAGTGTTTTAAAGAAATGAGTTTAATAAAGCTAAATTAGAAGACATATTTTTAAAGAAAAATGCTTCAAAGAAACACATTCATACTACACATGCTCACACTTCTAAATCACACACCAAGCATGCTCATGTACATCATGCTTTCATGTATGGTAGAATTTATAAATGTACTTATTGTGGCCGAAATGATCATCTAGCTAAATTTGTTATGATCGTATAAATGGTATTAATAATCATGTTTGGGTTCGAAGTACAAACGTCATAGGACCCAAGAAAATATGGGTATCAAAGTCAACAACTCTATTATCTGATGCAGGTATACACCAAGGCTCCAAGACGTAGGGAGCGGTGGTATCTTGATAGCGGTTGCTCAAGACACATGACGTGGGATATCAACAATTTTGCAACCCTATCAAGGTACGATGAAGGTGGCACCGTCACCTTTAGAGATGATTCCAAGGGCAAGATTATCGGTATAGGTAACATCCAGATTGGTACATCTCCCTTAATTGAAAATATTATTTTAGTTGATGGTCGTAAACATAATTTACTTAGTATTAGTCAACTAGTTTCAAAGTTATTTTGATGATTCTTCTTGTAACATTTTTGATTGTAAAACCAATGATTGCATTCTTTCTAGATTTCGTGAAAATAATGTATATATTATTGATGTATAAATCTAGATTGCAAAGCTCAATGTTTAAATGTTTTTGATGAGGATTCAAGGTTATGGCATAGAAGATTAGGCCATGAATCTTTGACCATCTTTCTAGAATCAATTCTAAGGAATCGGTGAAGAGTATTCTTTTCTTGAAGTTTGAAAAGGACCGCATTTGTGATGTGTGCCAACTCGAGAAACAAACCAAATCCTCTTTCAAACCAATCAAGGATATCATGACATCTAGGCCATTAGAATTGATCCACATAGATTTGTTTGGTCCTACTAAAACTAAAAGTTTAAATGAAATCGCTGTGTTTTTGTTTTAGTTGATGATTTTTCCCGTTTTACAACGATTTTCTTTTTGGAACATAAAGATCAAGTTTTTCGCATTTTAATGTTTTTCGAAAAAGGATTGAAAAGGAAAAAGGTTTTTTGGTTTTGCGCATAAGAAGTGATAGAGGTGGTGAATTCATCAACCAATCTTTCATTACTTATTGCGAAGAAAATAGAATTAAGCATGAGTTGTCTTGTCCTAGAACTCCACAACAAAATGGAGTCGTTGAAAGGAAGAATCGTGCTCTTCAAGAAATGGTTAGGGCTATGATTAGTGAATTTGGGCTCCCTCAATACTTATGGGCCAAGGCCGCAAACACCGCATGCTATATATATCGAACATAATTTATTTTTGTAAAAATTCTTCTAAATCTTCTTTTGAAATCTATTATTCAAGAAAATCCAATGTTTCGTATTTTAGAGTTTTTGAATGCAAATGTTTTATTTTGAATACCAAAGATAACTTGGGCAAAATTTGATGCTAAGGATTTTGAAACTATTTTTGTTGGTTATTCTGATACTAGCAAAGTTTATAGAGTATTCAATAAATCCTCTCTATAATTGAAGAATCTATGCATGTTAAGTTTGAAGAGTCTGATGCTTTTGTTAAGAATGTTGTAGAGATTGACACTTTGGTGAAAACATGGAGAAATTATCCTTGGAGGACTCACCCACCCAAGAAGATAAGCAAAAACTTAATGGTGAAGTTCAAGAGGATGAAGTGGAACCATCTCAGCCACTTCCAAAAGATTGGAGATATGCTACAAGTCATCCTAAAGATCTCATCATAGGTGATGTATCAAAGGGGGTATCTACTCGTTCCAAACTACATGATTTGTGCGGTCATTATGCTTTCATTTCACATATTGAACCCAAAAATATTTTCGAAGTCGAGGGCGACTCATATTGGTTGCTTGCAATGCAAGAAGAGCTCAATCAGTTTGAGCGCAATCAAGTTTGGTATCTCGTTCCTAGACCCCGTGATAGACCAACGATTGGTACAAAATAGATTTTAGGAACAAGTTGGATGAGTCAAAAAATGTTGTTAGGAATAAAGCTAGATTAGTGGCCCAAGGTTACACCCAAATTGAAGGAATCGATTTTGAGGAAACTTTTATACCTATAGCACGGCTCGAAGATATACGGATCACACTTGCTTTTGCTTCTTATAAAAATTTCAAACTTTTAAAATGGATGTCAAAGCGCATTTTAAAATAGTTTATTAAAGAGGAAGTATATGCTGAATATGTTGGCCCGGAGGCCATCCACTCTAGTTTTGATGATGATTAACTCATGTAGTTATGTTACATAATAATTGTGATTTAGTTTCAGAGCATGTGACAAGATATTAGTTGGTGATTGCTTCAAAAAGATGAGTTTGGAAGCCTTCACTTGGTGATTCCCGAGCTCGAGCGTCAAGATCACTCATAGCCATGCTCGTTGGATCACGGAGTTTTGACCGAATCGACTTGAAGATGAAGATCGTCAAGAAGACTTAGGTATCCTAGTTTAGTGTATTTAGATCCATTTGTAAAGATAAGAATAGTTGATATGCTCAAGTGCACAACACACAAGTTTTATGTTTTGGATTTTGGTTTTCATGAATAGTTTAGATCAAAACAAGTTTAAATGGTTTATGTATATTAGATGTGTTCGATATACATACATGCTTCATATCTTAAACAAACTTATTTTGATATGTCTATTCATGAGATTTAGGAAAAATCAGATTTCCTTATTGAAAAATCAAAGTTGATAAAATACAGTTTTGATTTTGGTAAAAAATGCTAAAACACAAAAAATAGTTTCATCTGCTTGATATTTGAGTTGAAATGTTATCACAAGTTTATATATCAATGCAAAATGGTAAAATTTATGGGGATTTTTAGAAGAGATAAAAGATTTTTTAAAAATATTTTTAACCCCAGTTCTGACCCAGAACAGTGGCTGACAGGCCAGGTCGGCCGACCGCACGGTGACCGAACCAAGGGCCGGTCGAGTGCGGTCGACCGACGTGCACAGAGCTGTGCATGTCTGGCAGCACAGTGGGCCAGTCGATCGGGCGGTCGACCGGACCAGAGAGCGTTGCTCTCTGTATCTGGGCGGTCGACCGGGCGGTCAACTGGAAGCCCCAACGGTCATATTTATGACCGTTGGCGGTCGACCGGCGGTCGACCTCCAGCCTGTCAGGCTGACAGATCAGCCTAACGGCTAGTTTCTGTTTGGGCTATAAATACCCCATTTCTTGGGGGTTTTGGATAAGATTTTTTGTGCCAAAATTTCTGATATCTCCAGTGTTTAAACAAGTTTTCAAAAGAGTTTAAGTGCCAAAAGATCTATCTTTATTTGCTTTAGGTTTTTGGAAAATCAAAGAAAAGAGTATTTTGGGAGATTTGTCTTGGTTTTCATTTTCTATCTTATACAAGAGTTTTCCCAAGTATTTTTCTTTGAGTTTTTGTTTTCCAAACACCTAGTTTTTTCACACTTGAGCTAATCTTCTATCCTATTCTATTAGGATCTTGTTTAGTGGAAAAAGGAAAGAGGTTTGTGGTGAGACATACCACTTGTTGTAAACCCTTGATTTTTGTGTTGCTCCCTCTTTGGTAGAGGTTGAGGTTGTTGTATGGGTTGGTGTTTGCTCCCTCTTTGGTAGAGGTGGAGATTGTTGTTTACTCCCTCTTGGTGAGGTGGAGTTGGAGTTTGGTTTGTAAACCCTCTTCGGTAGAGGTGTTGGTTGTGTTTGGCTACGGGCCTACCCCTCGGTTGTGAGGCGGTGTTTGAGAGAGGAGTTCGGTACTCCCTTGTTGTAAAAATCCTCCTCGGTGGATGTTCCCTCGGTGGGAGTCCTCGGTGGATAAGATAGTGAATTAGAAATCCTTCTCGGTGAAGGCGGGGGACGTAGAGCTAGGGGCTCAAACCTCGAAACATATCTTTGTGTTTGCGTTTGATCCATTGTCTCTCTAACTCTCTCTCTCTCTCTCTTTTATTTGTGCAAAGCATCATTCATTCATTCATATCTTATTGTTTGCATTTGTGCCTTACATTATTTCATATTGTTCATCTTTATATGCTTGGCTTGTTTGTGTGTGCCTCACTTATACTTAACCACAAGAGCTTCATATAGCACCTCAACCCTTATCAAGGGGAATCAAGAGGAGTTAGTCCAGAGCCTTTACGGGAAATTCGGCTACACTTGTTGGTTGTATTAAGTGTGTTGCAAATTATTTTAGCTTCCGCATTTAGTGTCTAGATTAGCACTATCACCTATTCAACCCCCCTCTAGGTGATTTCAATTAGTATCAGAGCCTACGCTCCTGATACTTTAGGTTAACAACCTAGGAGTGAGGTCCTTGTTTGCTTGCACACATATAGTTTACACACATCATGGATAGCCCTCCTATGATTGATATCTCTAGACTTGATGTTGGAAGGTCATGATGAGTTGTTATTTGAAGACCCTAGGATTGCATGTTTTTCTTACCGCTACCAAGAAATGCTATCTTGGTAATAGCAACCATATAGGGGTCAATGCACAAGCCCTTGAGGCCATTAGAAGCAGGCTACCTAAAGAATATCTTTACTTGTTTCTAATCATGATTCCGCCTTTGCAGTGTGAAACAAGTTGACAACCACCACCACTCCAAGCTTCAATTGCCAATCCAAGAGGACGAATATAGTGGAGATGAATCCGAGCCAAACAATGCTATATGATCCAAGGGAATGACTCCCTTGAGGTATACTCGGAATCTCAACTAGATAGTTTTGATGCTAGTTCTTCATGTGATGAATATATTGATGCCCATGCTTTGAATGAAGAATTTTCTATTGTGTGTGAAAAATTGATTGAAAAATATAAAGTTTGAAAAAGAAGACATTTGCTTTAACTAAAGAAAATGAAAAATTGTCTTCTAAACTTGACAAGATTTTGCAAGAGAAGGTTGAGGTCTATAATGAAAGGGATTCATTGAGATCTCAACTTGATCTTGCACTAAAAGAAAATAATTTTTGAAAAATAAAAATGATTGTGATAATGTTTTGAAGAAAAATAATGTTTTAACTTCAAAAATTGATTTTGTTGTAAAAGAGAATGAGTCTTGAAAAATGAAATTGTTTTCATTACAAAAGAACTAGATATTGTTTAAATAAAAATAAATTTTGAAAAATGATATTTCTTCACATGTTTGCCATGCTAGGGTAGTTTCACCTAGATCACCCTTGCATGCTTCACTTATCTTCAAGTGTTAAAAATGATATAGATGTTTTGAAGAAAAGTGTTGATTGTTGGGCTCCACTTTGAGCCAATGTGTAGTGGGTCATACTCGTTTGGAATCTTTGTTTCGAAAGAAACAAGTTCCATCTATTCATGCACATCCCCCGGCATACACATCTCCTCACGGACACCATCACACCTATGTATGCTCATGTGTACACTTGTACACATTGTGGACGTAAGGGCCACCTTGCTAAATTTTGTTTTGATAGATTACATGATGTAAATTTAGCAAATAATTTTGTTTGGGTTAGAGAAGGTACTAACCCCATGGACCCAAAAGGATATGGGTACCAAAGACCACCCCTCTTATATTGATGTAGGAGTGGGCTCTCACATGACGTGATAGTAGCGGTACCTTGGAGTGGATGCGTTCGAGCTTCATGAAAATCATTTGGATGCATCACTTTCAAGGGAAGTTGGTGGGAAGACCACCATGTTGGGAGATATGGAGAGTTACCACATAGGTTTTGGTATCAATCTCTAACTCCTATTTATTTACATGCTTTCATATTATTTGTTTTATAGCATGTTTCAATGTTTATAGATTATCATGAAAATGCCATGATTATTAGACTCTTGACATTCATGTATAGCATTTGAGACACCCATGTTAATATGGATCATTATTTTTGTGTTCTCACCGTTTGTTTAGCTATCATATTTATCATAGGTTTAATAACATGTGGATTTACATAATAATCATGTTTATGTTTTTCATGTTTATTCATATTTTGTTTTATGCTTCATGCGTTGATTACATGTTTAGATGTTAGTTTCATTAAGACTAGTATATATTTGTACATATAGTGGGCACAAATAAATCTATATATGTTTGAGCTTGAATGCTTATTTGAACCCATTAGATGTGCTAGTATAGTCTAGTTTGATGATCCATACATTTTAAACTTGTATTCCTATTTTTAGATTTGTTTTATGTTTATGTTTAACTTCATGTATATGTCTATTTTATCCAAACTATTGTTTATACATATACATCCTTTTGAGCCACATGCCTTCATGCATATATCTTTGTGGTCCCGTTGTGTTTGAATATGTATGTATACTTTAGTTATATAAGACATACATGTACCTTGAAGATTAAATAGTTTTGATGATTTTATGTTTTCATGTTTCAAGGAATATTGAGCTTATTGTCCATCTTTCATGATTATGATCTTCACATTGTATTTGTACACTCACATTTATTATTTACTCATGTGTTTGTTTTCATGAGTCATATTTATGCTTAATTGATTATGAGTGTTGACTATTTTGTGAATTTCATGTTTCATGAAAAATAATTTTGTTTTTTCCTTGAAGGATTTCGTACTAGTTTATAAATTTTCATATAACTAGTTGCGATATTCTTCATTGGTAGAGTTTTTCAAGCATACTATATTTTTCAAACCTATTTTGAAAACCCCTACCATCTAAAGGGTGGTTGGATGGGAGATCATGCTCATGTATGCTTATAGTGAAAATCATTTAAAAACTTGAACATGATTGGGAGGATAGGTTATATGAGTTATACTTTGATATTATTTTTGTTTCAATTGGTATCATTGGATTCTTTCAATGGTATCATTTTGACCTTTCTGTATACTCATATGTTTGTATGTATGTATGTTTTTCAATTCCAATAGTATCAATTCAATTGGTATCTACTTTTCATACATATATATGTTTATTTGTGGTTATTATATCCCTATATCTTAAGCAAAAATTTTGTTTATGCTAAAGCTTGAGTTTTAACTTTGTTTCAATTGATTCAATTTCAATTGGTATCTTATTTCGAGCCTACACATTGTTTTAGTTGGTATTTCATAAAGGGGAGAAAATTTGTTTTGTATTTCAATTGGTATTTGATTTTCCACCCCTTGCTTTATGATAGAAAAATATGAATTTCCATTTGGTATCATTTGCTTTTAAAGAATAATAATTTCAATTGGTATCCAGATTTATGTTTAGGAATTCAATGTTTATATGTTTAATTTCTATTGATATCAAGATGCACTACTTGACACATTCTTAATTGGTATCAAATTTATTGAGAAAAATTCAAAAATTTTGTTTAAAGAAAATATTCAAAAGTTTTGATTGTATTGCCTATATGCAAGGAGAGCTTAACATCTCTTCTACATATAGATTCATGATGAGTGTATCTTGTATTGAAGAGCTTGACAACTCTTCTTTATGTGGTACACGTGTATAGGGGGAGCTTCAAATCTCCTCTTATGCATGCATAGTGTACGTTATGTGAATTAGGGCTTGTCATCCCTCCTTCATGTAATGTATCTATGTAGGAAAGCTTCACATCTCCTCTCCATGAATGTAATCGCATATACTATTGTGATTGATCTATGTTCACTTTCAATTGATATCAAGATGCTATCTTGACATATTTTTAATTGATATCTAAATTGATTGTAACCCCTTATTGCTATTTTTTTTTTAGACAAAAAGGGGAGAACATTGTTTTATTGTTTTGACCCCTATATTGATGATTGACAAAAAGGGGGAGAATTATTTGAGAAGTTTTATATATGCATATTATGGTTTTGCATATATTAAGTTTAATTGGTATCTAGAGCACTTGTTGTTTTTGTTTGAAAATTTCATTGGCATCTAGAGCCTTTTATTGTTTATGCATATCTATGCATGTTTATGTTTCATATTCATTGCATATTATATTTATTTGTTTATGCATGAGTTAAGGGGGAGCTTCTTTGAAGCTTAACTTTAATCCATGCATATATAACTCCATGAGTTTTGCCATCATCAAAAAGGTGGAGATTATTGATCTGGAGGCCTTCCACTCTATTTGATGATGATTAACTCATTAGTTATGTTTACTAATAATCTTGTGATTTTAGTTTCAGATCATGTGACAAGATATTAGTTGGTGATTGCTTCAAAAAGATGAGTTGAAAGCCTGCACTTGGTGATTCCGAGCCCGAGCGTCAAGATCATAGCCATGCTGGATGCTCGTTGGATCACGGAGTTGGACCGAGTCGACTTGAAGATGAAGATCGTCAAGAAGACTTAGGTATCCTAGTTTAGTGTGTTTAGATCATTTGTAAAGATAAGAATAGTTGATATGCTCAAGTGCACAACATACAAGTTTTATGTTTGGATTTTGGTTTTCATGAATAGTTTAGATCAAAACAAGTTTAAATGGTTTTATGTATATTAGATGTGTTCGATATACATACATGCTTCATATCTTAAACAAACTTATTTTGATATGTCTATTCATGAGTTTAGAAAAAATCAGATTTCCTTATTGAAAAATCAAAGTTTGATAAAATACAGTTTTGGTTTTGGTAAAAATATGTTAAATCACAAAAATAGTTTCATATGCTTGATATTTGAATTGAAATGTTTATCACAAGTTTATATATCAATGCAAAATGGTAAAACTATTTTTGGGGATTTTTAGAAGAGATAAAAGATTTTTAAAAAATATTTTTAACCCCAGTTTCTGACCCAGAACAGTGGCTGACAGGCCGGTCAGCCGACCGCACGGTCGACCGAACCAAGGGCCGGTCGACCGTGCGGTCAACCGACGTGCACAGAGCTGTGCACGTCTGGCAGCACAGTGGGCCGGTCGACGAGGGCGGTCGACCAGACCAGAGATCGTTGCTCTCTGTATCTGGGCGGTCGACCGGAAGCCCCAACGGTCATATTTATGACCGTTGGCGGTCGACCGGCCGGTCGACCGCCAGCCTGTCAGGCTGACAGATCAGCCTAACGGCTAGTTTTCTGTTTGGGCTATAAATACCCCATTTCTTGGGGGTTTTGGATAAGATTTTTTGTGCCAAAATTTTCTGATATCTCCAGTGTTTTAAACAAGTTTCAAAAGAGTTTAAGTGCCAAAAAGATCTATCTTTATTTTGTTTTAGATTTTTGAAAAAATCAAAGAAAAGAGTATTTTGGGAGATTTGTCTTGGTTTCATTTCTATCTTATACAAGAGCTTTCCCAAGTATTTTCTTTGAGTTTTTGTTTTCCAAACACCTAGTTTTCCACACTTGAACTAATCTTTTATCCTATTCTATTAGGATCTTGTAGTGGAAAAAGGAAAGAGGTTTGTGGTTGAGACATACCACTTGTTGTAAACCCTTAATTTCTTGTGTTGCTCTCTTTGATAGAGGTTGAGGTTGTTGTATTGGGTTGGTGTTTGTACCCTCTTTGGTAGAGGTGGAGATTGTTGTTTACTCCCTCTTGGTGAGGTGGAGTTGGAGTTTGGTTTGTAAACCCTCTCGGTAGAGGTGTTGGTTGTTGTTTGGCTACGGGCCTAACCCTCGGTTGTGAGGCGGTTTTGAGAGAGGAGTTCGGTATCCCTTGTTGTAAAAAATCCTCCTCGGTGGAGGTTCCCTCGGGGGTGATTGGTAGTGAAAAATGCATTTTTATCATAACATTTACCATCACATTTTCATATTTATTCATTTAATTCTACACATTTACTAATATTTTATTATTTATTGTGTGCAGGCCTCGAAATATTTAAAAGAAAGAATTAAAGCCTAAAAAGAGCCCAAAGCCCCACATACAGCCCAAGTGCAAAAGTGCAAATATCAATTGTCAAAAATGCAAATACACAAGGGCCAAGTTGCAAATACAAAGAAGAGGAAGGATAGACTTCTATTCAACCCTAAATGCTTGCAGGATGAAGATAAAGATACAAGAAGCTTCATTTTATCCCTAATCCTATTCAAAGTTGGATAAATTGAATACAAAGGAGGAAAGGATTATCTTCATCTCCTATTCAAGTTCAAATTCAGGAGATAAAGTCCTAAAAGATGAAGAGGATAAAGCTAATACTAAAGATAAAAGGAGAAGAGTTTAAAGATAAATTCGGATTCAGACTGTACATGTTTAGTATTCAGATCATAACTTTTGCTACAGATATACAAATCCGATGATTCAAAATGCTCCAGAAAGAAGACTTGAATACTACAACTCTTATGTTGATCAAAGTTCCAATTCAGTTCGTAGATAAGCTAATTTTCGGTGATCAATATGATAATAAGTTTGAAGGACAGATTTGATTTGAACTTCTATGGATAAGTGCCACAAGTCTGGAGATAAGATTTCTGGGAGAGTTGTACCAGGACTCTACATCTTCCAACTCCTATAAATACCCCTGCAGATGCAACACAGAGAGTCGTCCAGCGCAGTACAGGGCCAAAATTAGGGTTTTTCTAGGTTTTCTCTTTTTTGTAATTAGGTTTTTCTTTTATTTTCAAGAGAGAGAGGGTTATTGTTGAGCGTGACACTGATGTACCTTCCTCTTCTCTGCCATTGTGCTGATTAATAAAGCATGCAAGTGATTTCTGAAGCACGAATATAACGAGTCTTAGCGAGAGCCAACGATATTTCATGGAGATGTTCTCCTCCTCAAGGTACGTATCAATTCATGCTTGCCAAGGCTTGATGATCTAATGCGAACAGGGGACTGAGAAATCCTATGCTTTATGCGTTCATGTCTCCAAAGCAAGGTAGAAAGTGTTAAGATTTCATATTGTTCCTCAACCAAGGTTAGTATTCTTTTATTTTATTTTATTTTCTTTCTTTTCTTTTTGTAGATTAAATCACAACTCTTCTACCAATTCTTTATTTGCCGACTCATTGTAAAATACCGCCTTCTTCTAACTTAGCTTAAAAATAAATAATTTTAGGGTAAAACTTACAAACGCTTCCATCGCTAGTCCCTCCCTGAGGATCACGACCGCATAGCCTTGCTACAGCGGATAGTATTGAACACTTGCACACCTTTAATTCTCAGATCTAATATTCATATTTTGTGTGCAGGTAAAAGTTCAATCAAAATTTTGGCGCCGTTGCCGGGGAGGACGGTAAGTTTTTCTTAAATATAAATTTTTTTAACTAATTCTTTTATTCTTTTTCTGTTCTGCAGGTTTGGAGAACAGAAATACAACAGCAGAATTGGACATATTGCAACTCTGAGCCTCTGCCCTCGAAGGCAGAGCAACAGAGACTACTGGTTTGCCGCGAAAACGCGGAATAGCCACGGATCCGCGGCAACAGTAGAGAACTACTGATCCAAATTTTTGCAGGTTTCTGCAAATTGCAAATACCGTTTTCTGCTCTGTTAATTTTGTTCTGTGATAAACATGTATACTGCTAATTAATTCAACAGTAAATTAATTGTTGTTAAAGTTAAAAATTGATTAGACGTTTGCATATTAGGCACGTGTCTTTTTCAATTCCTTTATTTTTACTGTTGAAGAGTGCTGGAGCAAGGTATCTACGCATTGCATGTGGAATAGGACTCATCTCTTGGTTGATTTTCTGCTTTGAGTGAATCTTATCTACTTATCTTGTACACTTGCACTAATTCATCTAAGGGTATAACCCATTAACAAGATAAGGTGGGGATTTCATCACCCTTCCTTAGCCCAAAAATCACATCCCAAGCACTCACTAACCCAAGCCTAACTTAAAAATTAGTAGACGTTGGCCCTAGGGACACTCGGACTCAATTAGGAGATTATCCTAAGGGGGAATGGTGTTGGAAGTTGACTCCTGCCAAATCAGTGTCTAGGAAGGGGATTGAGGGCCGAAAGCCCGAAGAGTGGTGGTTATTTAATTAAGGAACGTCTTTGACGGAAAACCTCCCACCCACTTTGCCCCGACCTGGCTGATAACTTGTGGTCAAAGTCTACACCCTACCTCCCGTGGACAGTCTAACCAGTTAGGAGGTCTAGGTCTAGGTCTACCCTAACTTAGGTTAGAATTTCTTTTTTGTTTTGTATTGTTTTTTTTCTCTTTGTTTGTGTTTGTGTGATATGGCATATAATAATTTTTTCAATTTTAATCCATATACACACCTAACTATTTTCGGATATTACCAACCCAGCATCATAATTTTGATCAACCTAGTGTGCCGGAATGGTCTTATCCGAATGAGTATAACCACACCTCCCATCTTATAACTATAATTTGCATAATAATTTCAACTCTTCACAGAGTTCATGGGGTTTCGATCCCCCGAGTCTAATTTCAACCAAATTGTCCTCCATATCCATCTAGTCCACATTCTTTCAATGATTCATACTCAGATCCACCCATTCAGGATAGATTACCATCTATCGAGAAATGATGAGTATGAATGAGTCCAAGCAAACAATTACCATCTATCGCAGACATGATAATGCGTGAGTCCACCAACTCACAACTTCATCATGATTACACTTCTTTTCAAGTCCAATCACAACATGATGCACTATCGACTATGAAAGGATGCTTGCTGCCATGACTCAGGCTAGATTAGCCCCGTGATCATGATATATATTATGGTTCAATCTTTACGTTCTCACAGTCGGCCATTTCTGCTTTCGCTGACCATTCGCTTAGAGCGACAAACCAAGTTGCTTTGGACAACAAGATTCTAATTCAGTGCCATCATGTGAACTTGCCGAAACTTCAAATTTTGATAACTTGGCAAGTTTTCCTTTCCTGAAATAGAACTTGAGCATGAATATGATCATGATCTTCCACTTGATGATTCAATTTTACTTCCTGATTCAATAATGACTCGGTATCGCCACCTGATTTTACTTTTCCCGAGTCAACATTGGATCCTGTTCCAATCATCATGAAATTGAGTCACCATTTTTGATGATCATATTGAACTTGACCAATTGTGCAATTTTGAAAGTCCCATGGATAAATTGGCAAGTTCTCATTTTTATGAAATTGAACCCAATGAGATATGTGACCTAGATTCTCAAATCTGTGATCAAGTTCAAATTCCCGAATCATTATTGACTCCTGTTGTGTTACCCGACTTAGGTAATCTTTAGAGTCAGTTTTGATTCCACATCTATCATTCCTGAACTTGAATCACCAACATTGAGTCACATTCCATTGTGGGAAACTGATTGTGGACTTGAGTTTCAGCTTATTGATTTGGACCCACTTCCTGAACCTAGCCCGACTCCTGAACCCTTACTTGATTTAAGTTTCTTTCTGAGTCGGTATTCGTTCCCATAATTACGACGAAGTCAATCATTCCATCTTTTCACACTCCATTTTGGGACAAGGCGGTGACACAATTGACTCTGAAATTTATTATGAAATTTGAAAATTTGATGGGGTGGAAATTTTAAAAAATGATCACACATACATTTTCGTGGGTTTACAAGAAAAATTTTTGGTGGGTTCCTCCATGAAGTATTATGTATCTTGATTGGGAGCAACGCTTGGCCCAATTAGACCACCACCGGAACCACACACTTAAGGTAACTTCTGCCTTCCTTGCTTTTTTCATGCATATATGCATTCATTCATACATTGAGGACAATGATGAGATAAGTGTGGGGGTAGGCTTTACTAACATACTAACATAGGTAGAAACTAACAAAAATCTGCTAAAAAAAAATCGAAGAAAAATAAAACTATAAAAAGGACAATATTTTGACTTATCTTTTGAAAGAAATCTAAGTTAATCTTAAGAATTAGGAAAATCATGATTAGGATTTCTAAAAACTTGGTCAAAATAAATAAATTGTTTAAATTTTAGGTATAGGAGGAGAATTGAATAATAATTAGTCTTGATTTTTACCTTAATGAAATTGCATACCTAATGTATATCTAGGATTCTAAGATGAAGACCTTTGTGCCTCATATAAAAAAAAGAAAAAAAAAAAAATCACTAATTAAGCTGATACATGTGCCTCAAGAAGCATAAGTATTCATGCCTAAAGGTGAGTAAATAAAATAAAGTCCTTAGTTTTGGGGCCTAGTTCACTCGAATTGAGTCCGCGGGGTGTTTTCTCACCTGGTGCCCTAAAGCCAACCGGTTTGGGAGTCATCGACTTTAAGTTCGCTACATGGGGATTAGAAAGCCTAATAAAAAAAAAATATGAGATATGTATTAACACATCTAATAGTCAATTAGTTAGGTATGAGGGCCTCAAGAAGCCTGATACTTACACAAACGAAAATAGATGAGTTATACATATTAAAAACAAATTATTAACACATCTAATAGTCAATTAGTTAGGTATTAGGGCCTCAAGAAGTCTTGATGCTTACACGAAAGAAAATTAGATGAAGTTATAAAAATAATAAAAGAGGCAGAGAGTCTAAGTTAAGGAATTCCTAGTATAAATTTATAAGGATGAATATGATTTTTGTAACGAAAAAAAGACTATATTAGAAGTTCAATTTTGACCCTTACCTAAAATGAAAACAATTTTACTTTATAAAGGACTAAGTCTAAGAATGAATAAAAATGATAATTAAAATCTTATAGATTACTTAGTCTTTGCAAAAGTATTTCAATATTTCCTTTTATGGATTTTGTGGGTGTAATCCGCTGAAAACCCTCACGAGACAACACCGTCTCTAGGGTAACATAGAGGTTTAACGGCTTGTTGCACATGCTAAGTGCAACCGTGATTCCTACGAAAGTGAGTTAGGTTAGATTAATTTTTCTTTTCTTTTTCTTTTTCTTTGTTTTTACTCGAGTACGAGCAAAAAGATAAGTGTGGGGGTGTGATGGTAGTGAAAAATGCATTTTTATCAT